>CAXKVY010010206.1:0-27203 GCA_964058915.1 Tetropium fuscum
GTGTTAGACGCAGAGCATATTTCTCTTAAGAATAGAGAAATATGATGGTTAAATATGTTTAACAGGCGAATATTACACTTATCAATCAGTTTTTTCACAAAATAATTAACAAAAAACCGCTTACACAAAAAATTAGATATAGAACAGATGTACATAACATAAATACACTCAGTTCCGAAAAAAGTGACACATTTAATTTTGGTTGCAACTTTGAAACCTTTTTAATTCTGAACGAATGGACCGATTTTTGATATCTTTTTTTTGTTGGTAGGTAATTACGTTGTCTTTCAAAAAAAATAAAGAGGTGAAAATTTTTTTCAAAGCCTAGCAGGCTGGTAGTGGAAAACCTCGAACCATGTTTTTTCTTAGTTTTTAACTCACCCTGTGTGTTAATCAAGTAATGGTATCGAAAATGGTTACACTATATGAAAGGCGCTTCTTTTACGAGCATTTTGTTTTTTTATTCACTGATCTATCTCTAAAATTGTCCAAATTACAGCTTTTGTGCCGAAACCTTGCATAATTACCAAATTTCTGAATTCATCCTGAAACAATTTTCTAGTGCAATGAATACGAATTTTAAGAAAAACATTTTTATTAAACACAAAATTGTAAACTGGGTTAACTGCTTAATACCGTGTATTGCTACCATTTCCCCTAATTCACCCCACAAATGTTCTATAGGGTTCATATCGGGGCTTCTCGCAGGCCCCGTACCCCGTAGCTTCTGAGAAATTTTGCACTATTGTCGCGGTATGTGGTCAGGCATTATCCTGCATTAATATAAAATTATTGCCTACCAACGTTGCATAAGGTAAGACATAATGCTGTAAAATGTCAATGTAGATTCGAGCTGTCATCTACTGTCTCGTTAGCAAAACATGAAGGGGTGTCTTTTCATTTGTTGAAATCCCTCCCCACACCATAACCGACCCACCATTAAAACTTACGCATTCTGTTATTAAGCTCTGACTAAACCATGCATCCACCATGTTAAGACAAAACCTTGATTCATCTGTAAACAATACATTCGACCATTCATGAATATTCCAGTGTCCATAATTTTCAATGAAATTTCTTCGAGCAGCACGATGTACAGACAATAATTTAGGACCTCTTGCAGGTCTCCTAGATTTTAAATTAACTTCTAACAGACGTCTACATACCTTACTTACCGCAACACCACGAATTTGGTGAAAATCTTGCTGAACATTTACCGCATTTGATCGATTTCGCAAAATCCGTAATCTCAAGAAGCGATCATCTCTTGGAGAAGTTTTTTGAGGGCAACCAGAACCCACCCTCCGAGCAGTGCTTCCTGTTTGTTCGTACTTGCGGATTGCTCTACAAGCAGTCGCTTCATGAATTCCCATTGCACGAGCGGCGTAACGTTTACTACGTCCATCGTTTACTAATGTAACTAATCTTGCTACTTGTTCAGAGTTTATTTGAGGCATTTTACGTAACAGTCTCTAAAACCTTTTTACTGACAATTAATGACACAAGAATAGAGTGAAATAGTGAGTAATTGCTATGATAACGGTAACAGTTTTTTCATAGACAATGTGATCCTACAATAAATTTAATGTGTGGGATAAACGAAAGGTTTCAGCAAAAAAGCTGTAAATTGGACAATTTTAGAGATAGATCAGTGAATAAAAAAACAAAATGCTCGTAAAAGAAGCGCTTTCATATAGAGTGACCATCCATATAGAGTAACCATTTTGGATACCATTACTTGATTAACACACATGGTGAGTTAATAACTAAGAAAAAACATGGTTCGAGGTTTTCCACTACCATCTAAGCTTTGAAAAAATTTCACCTCTTTAATTATTTTTGAAAAACAAGATAGTTACCTACCTACCAAAAAAATTAAATCAAAAATCGGTCCATTCTTTCAAAAATAACAAGGTTTCAAAGTTGTAACCAAAATTAGGTGCGTCACTTTTTTGGAACTGAGTTTATAAGGAGGGAATCACTCATTACACCCCCTGTTATTATAACCCCTATTATTATAACATTTCTAAAATTTATAACAAAATTCCAAGACATATAAGAAATTACAAGGTAAATAAATTCAAAATTTACTTGCATAAACAAAATTTAAACCGTCAATAAATGAAACTTAATTAATACAGTGCAATTGGTATTGGTATAGTGGAAGGAGAGTAATTTAAACTGATAGTAATTAATGTATCCGAGGGATATATTAGAGGTTAAGTGGTAGAGCAGTACGTTGTACTGAACTTCGCCTGCTTCTAGAAGTGCACGTTACATGCATGATGATTAGTTACATATTTTTTTGTAACTTTGTTTTCTTTTGTAACACACACTATGATACACTACTAGAATTAAAGACCATTTATTATTATTATTATTATTATTATTTTACTTTTCTTCACAAAAATAATAATAATAATAATAATGTTCTTGAACTGACAGCAAAACAATGATTTCCCCTGATGCTGATGCTGCGCCACCAGCAGTTTCACTTTTACTGTCTATTACAGTGCACATATCTGATCTGCGACAGGGAATGTTCACCTTGTCTGCCTAGACAGGGAAAGCGACATTTTGCTGCTTGAAAGTGACACATGAAATAAATAATCTCGTAATTAATTGAAATTATGTTACAAAATTTAGAAAATTAAAAAGTTTTAACTAGTTTTGGAAAAAAAATATAAAAAAGACGTAAGCATAATTATTCTATTTGACCTTTTGCTTATTGTACTGAAAGTTTTTCATACGCGAGAATGGGTAAATGGAAACCGGAGAGTCCGACAGAAAATTGGCAATCGGTTCCCATATAGCAGTAAAATTCAGCAATATTGCGCGGTGGTATGTATTATATTCAATTCGAATTATATCAAGGATTTTCGAGCTGCTGATTCCCCGTCGGAGGATTAAATTATTTGCCCCTGTAGCCTTCGGTGATAATATATGTAATATCCTTGCATGATAACGTATACTTATATACACTGGTGCATAAAAAACCGGGACACTATTCAAATTGTAAAAGACGCATACAGAGGGAAAATGGCTGTATATGAGTTTTGCACTAGAAAGTATAATTTTCAGTTAATATGTTTCTTCATAGTATTGGGAGTCAAATTAATTAGTTGCATATTTTAAATGTATAAATAACACAGGCCTACAAAAAAACATTTTGGTGACTAGGATTTTAGAACTGATTTTAGCTATATTAAGGGCGATGAATCTAAATACGAAATCAGTTTTTCTCTATCTGCTCTACTTTTAGTTCAGTGTTAAATTACATATACAAAGATTGATTCCTGTATATTTGCTCTCTAGTTAGTTCCAAGAAAATCCACCAGATGGAGTAAGCATCCGATAACTACTTAAGTGACCGTCCCCTTCGATGACTGCAATTTCTGCCTAATAAATATTACTGGAATGAATCGAAACAATCGTAGAAAGAGGACTTATCCCGATTTATTCTCTGTCCGGTCTCTCACTCAGAGGAAGTGCCGCTCCCAAAGTTTCACCAGCGACCAGTTCTCTGTGCCGACACTTATTGTCCCTCTACTTATCACGCTTATGATACTAATGAAGCTGATAATGATTATAAGGGGATGTCATCAATTCCTCAAAGTTTCAACCAGGATGAGTTAAATGACCTCGCCAGAGATCTCAACCTGCCAAAGAAGCTTCTACTGGCTTCCAGGTTGAAGGAGAAAAATTTGCTGGAAGAAGAAACCAGAGTTACCTTTTACCGTACAAGAGAAAAGGATCTGCTACCCTTTTTTTCTCAAGAAGACAATCTTGTATTTTGTCACAAGATTAGGGGGATTGGAAAAAATGGGTCTTCCTGACTATTCTCCAGATGATTGGCGCCTATTTATTGACAACTCAAAGAGTGGCTACACCAAATATCCTTGCTTTTTGTGCCTCTGGGATAGCAGAGACAAAACACACCTACTGTGTTAGAAAAGAGTGCCCTAACAGAGAAAACATGGAAGTCGGGATAAAAAATGTCATTAGCAACCCCTTAGTTGAACGAGAGAAAATCATCTTTCCTCCACTGCATATCAAGCTGGGCTTTATGATATGGAGGCGAATGCAAAATTTGCAACATTTTAACACTTTGAAATACTTTAAAAGCATTTTAAGTACCTAGGAACATAATGGAATGAAACGTGCACTTGCATCTTTATCCGGTGCTTTTATAGGTACCTACGTAGGTACAGATATAAATAAATAATGTTCATAACCATAACCATTGACGGTAATATTATAAATGTGACATCCGCCTATAATATTAAATTATTATTTCCGCACTCGTCCAATGATTTTTAATTAATTAATTAATTAATGTTTTTAAAATGATCTAATATAATAATAATGTCTAATAAAATAATACTTTGTAAAGTGTTTTGCACTCTATACCACAGGAGTGATATTATAATCGTAAAGGAAAACTTTTATTCGGTAATTAAATTCTTGATATACCTACTCTTTTGCTTTTGGCATTATACGTACGGTACGTTTCAGCCTTCTGCGTCGCCCACACTGTTGTATAAGTACTTGTGTTTATGCCCCAGTTCCAAATAAGATTTCTTTTATGCGTGGCACAATAATTATTTTCTGCAAAAAGAAGGAAACGATAAAGGAAAATTAAAAGCTCTTTATAATTGTATGTACAGGGTAAGTCTCTTAAGATTGACACCCCCCTTACCTCACTAATCCTTTGCCGATTTAACTCATTCAAAAAAGGAGTGGACGCGGTTTTTGATGAATTTTAATAATCTGAGCACGGATATTAAAAATCTCGTAAGATATACAGGGTGGAAAATATAACATGATTTTTTTAAATGGAACACCCCGTATATTTTTATACCAAAATAATGTCCTTAATTTTCTGAATAAAAAAATATCTAATTGTTATATAATCACTCCACCTGTTCGTGAGATATTACTAAAAACTTATCACATTACGGGTGTCAATTATAAAACAAAAAACATATCAAGATACCTCTGGAAACAATGCCATTTATTGAGATAATAAATAAATAATATATAGGTGACAATAACAGTAACGAGTAATAACAATAAACAACATAAGCCTAATAAATACAAATAAAAGTCAATATTAATACAGTAACACAATAGAGTAACACAATTTTATTTATTTACACGTAAGGTAATTAAATATTTTCCATGTAACCACCACCATTCTGAATACACATTTGACATCGCTTTATAAAATTGCTTCTCACCCTTTGAAATATATCACCATTTTGGTTTAATTCCTCAATTTTTACACGTATGCATTCTTTTAACTCATTATTATAAAAAACCCCAGTCTCGTATATATCTTGTTTTATCGTACCCCAGAGAAAAAAATCCATAGGTGTTAAGTCCGGACTTTTAGCGGGCCAATGTATAACACCGTGCCTTCCTATCCAAATAGGATATTTTCTGTTTAGGTATTCGGTGACGTTCCTTGCAGAGTGCAGAGTTCCATCCTGCTGCCAAATAACAGATCTGTTGTCCACTAAATTAATATTATCTAAATAATTTTCAACTGGATGTTGAAGAATATCCACATAACGTTGTGCATTTAAGGGCCCATTTATAAATACAGGACCTACAATAGCATCCTTATGGATGCCACACCACACGTTTGGTATCCTTGTTTTTTTATTTTTTTTTTACAATATGTGGATTTTCCGCTGCCCATTAATGTGCATTTTTTCTGTTAAAAATTCCCGCAGTAGAAAAACTGCTTTCGTCAGTCCAAGAGACATGACTTAGAAACTCATCATCTTCCTCTATTCTATCAAGTATGTCTCTGCAGAAGGTTAACCTGTCTTGAAGGTTGTTGTCGTCTAAATATTGAACGGGCAAAATACTATATGGTTTAAAATTATGGCGATGTAATATTTTTATCACACTTCTTTGTGATATATCCAATTCTATTGCTGCAGCATAGGATGATTTGAATGGATTTTCAGCAAAATATAATAACGCGTTGAGTTCTGTGTCTTCTCCTGTTTTTGTTCTTCGCCTCTTTCCCTCGCTCTTTCCCTTTTCTTGTCTCTCAGAGATTCGGTATTCCTAAACTTTGCATAAATGTTTTTAAAACTATTTTTGGAAGGAGGTAGCCTTTCTCGAAATAAACTAACATACTCTCTCCGAGCAAGAGACTTATTCTTGTTGCACTGAATATAAATTTCAAGTAACTCTTTTTGCTCTTCCAATGAATATACCATTTTCAAAATAACTTGCTTCTTTACGAACACTACGTATTTTTTACGCTAATATCTAAGAGAGTGAACTACTATCTCACAAAAAACTGGATGACATCTGTCAACAAATAAACAATGCAAATATGCATTGTTTCCAGAGGTATCTTGATGTTCTTATTTTATAATTGACACCCGTAATGTGATAATTTTTTAGTAATATCTCACGAACAGGTGGAGTGATTATATAACAATTACACATTTTTGGATTAAGAAAATTTTGGTCTAAAAATATACGGGGTGTTCCATTTAAAAAAATCATGTTTTATTTTCCACCCTGTATATTTTACGAGATTTTTAATATCTGTTCTCAGATTATAAAAATGCATCAAAAACCGTGTCTACACCTTTTTTGAATGAGTTAAATCGGCAAAGGATAAGTGAGATAAGGGGGGTGTCAATATTAAGAGACTTACCCGGTACGTATGTACTTATTATACTTTTCATCAGAAAAATTATGTAGTGTAATGTTCATGCATGTAATTTTAAAACTATAATAATTACATAATTTTAATATATGCCCTATAGACCATAATGCTATTTCAAGTGTTGAAAAATCGTTCTTACTTTTCCCCTCTCATAGTATTTCATAGTAACCTATTTATAATTTATATTTCTCTAAATTACATAAAGATATCTTTCCAAACACGTATATAGACCGGGTGATGTCTGTCTAAACTGCTTCAGTTTTTTAACACACATCATGCGGTAGATGAAATAATGTTTTGGCCAGATTTTGCTACCTGCCATTACGAGAATCACAAAGGATAGGCATGAGCAAGAAACATTCCCACGCCGTATATCCAGAAAAAGTAGGTACATAGATCCACGCTGTGCGCTGTGGACATCCAAAGAATGATGCAATGCGTCAGATGAATACTTAGGCAAATCGAAAATAACGGACATTTAAACTATTTTCATCATTAAAAACTCTGGTACGTCCACTTCTCGGAAGATCACTGACTGTGGTTCTTACCTTCATATTTCAAATTCGATCACAAACTTCTTTATGTGTTCGGGTTAAATCACCGTAGCCTATCATAATTAATATTCCTCGTCTTTCTTTTTCGGATAACATCTTTGCTTCTAATGATTAACAACGCTTTTGACAGTGACAACATTATTTACCGTCTGTCACCTTAGTGTTTTGTTTCAATCGGTCCATAGCACACTTACTTCTTCCAATTGTTATTTTTAATGCAGCAGTATGGTATGTTTGTACATTATTGTATATTAAGTACATCAAAATAAGTGGAATTAAAAATAAAAATCGACTTGTCCGAGGATTTTAGATAGAAGGGTAAATATTAACAAATATTGTACTTATCCGTTACTTTTTTAACGCACTGTATATATTTTAATATATGCATTGGTTTTTCTCATTTTTCGGAAAAACGGTTAAGAAAATCGGAAAATGTTATACAGATAATCTGTAGAGAATTTAATTACGCACATTTTTATGTTTCCCTTTCCGATCCGATGCACCGCCTTCGAGATATTTTCAATTTTAGACCACAATTGTGGGAAAAAAAATTATGCTCAATTTCAAAGTTGAAATTCTCGCGAACCGCTAGATCGATGTCGATAATTTTTTTTTTGAACTGTAGCTGTTTTCTTTGGTTATTGCAATGTAATAAATTTTTTATTCAGATTTCAGTTTTAGGCTTATACAGGGTGCAAAAATGAGAATAGTTTTTTTACGTTAAATTTGAGACACCCTGTAGGGAGCGACAACAATGGATGCATAATGAAATCATACTGTAGCCTCATGTTTTCTGAACATTTTGTTTTTAAATTTCTCTGATATCTGCAATATAAAAAAAATACACAGTTTTATACCAGAACATGTTCTTTTTATTAAAATAACATTTTAATAATAATTAGCAATACATAGCAAAAAAAAGTACATAGTAGTAACGCGTGTTTCCACCTCTATTTCTAATAACTGCTTCACATCGCCAAGGCATACTGGATATTAAATTGGATATTTGATTTAGGTCAAGTCCATTCCAAATATCGGTAACAATTATTTGAACATCTTGCAGGTTGGCAAGAGGGGGTTGATGCTGTCTCAGTGCCCTACCAATAATATCCCATAAGTGCTCAATGGAATTCATGTCGGGACTGTGGTGGCCAATTTACAGTTCGAATATTTACTTCATGTATATATTCATTGACGATGCGCGCTACATGAGGTCTTGCGTTATCGTGCATTAGTGAGGAGACGTCTTTCTGAACACAATTTACATGTCAGAGTTCCAGCGAGAGGCCCTAGATTAAATGCAGACCACCGCAGAGCTAGACTGCAATTCGCCAGGGAGCATGTTAACTGGACTATTGATGACTAGGAACACTTATCTAACCAATTATCTGCGTCTATGACAACATGTTCTAGACACCAAAACCTTCAACTTTTTTCAAAAATATCGCTGTATATAGACTTTCTCAAAAACGATGATTTTTTTCCATTTCTACTGGCCACTGGCCTATAATAGTGGAGTCTGTGAGTCGGAAAAAATAGTAATTTCAGCAAACTTTTTGCCCCAGGACCAAATCGGCTTGCGTTTACCCCCCTATTGGCCAAAAACCACCCCCAAAATAAGAATTCCCGATTCGCTCTCTTTTATCGGCAAAAATTGCATCTATGCCCCGTTTTCGCGGATAGCCAACATCGTGCAAGTACCCCCCCCCCACTGCGATCCACCCAACTATCCTGAAAGGGGGTTGAAAAAACATTTTTTATAAAATCAACGTAAGCTTCCGTATTCGCGGATGCTGAACACGGTAGTCGGCATTTATTTCCCTTTTGTGAGAGGCATTCCCACCCCCCAAATCGTAATCCCCCGTTTTCGCGGATGCTGAGCACGGTCGTCGATATTTCCCTTCTGTGGAAGGCATCCCCACCCCCCAAATCGATAAAACAACCCCCCACGAGGGTGAACATGAAAATAAAAATCAAACGGAGTAAAACAATCGTTCGCACCATTTTTTGAGATTCTGAACGCGATGGTTTATTTTAGAAAACCTGCTCGCGATAAAAAACCTGAACTTTATATGGACCAAGTAGTTTATCAGTTCAGCAGGCCAAAAACATGATAATTTTTATTCACGCATTCTCTGGATGTGATATGACATCTGCTTTCTTCAATCAAGGGGAAAAGAAACTATTGACGTTGTTTAAAAATAATCCAACGCTAATGAAAGAATGCGAGTTGTTTTTGTCTCCTGATGCTGCTCCTAAACAACTTGGTGACATTGCGTTGAAAGTTGTCAGTAAATTGTACTTAAAAAAATAGATATTCTAGACGATTTGTTGAATTTAGAAGCAGAAATTCACATGAGTGAATCTGATACAGATACAGACGATTAAAATTGTGACGATGAAAGATGTGATGTGCGCTTCGAAGATTATCAGCCATGTAATCCTACTTGTAAGAGGCGACGAATGAATTAATCTTATTGTAAACTTAGTAAACGAATAAACGTTATATGTAGTATGGGTAATTTATAAGCATTTATTCATTTTTTTTTATATAACTGAGTTATAATGATACACTATCATTTTTCACACAAGATTTGTTCAATTTATTAATTTTTATTGTATGTCCATACCTATTTGCTTTTTAATATATACTGTCTTCAAATTAATCAAGAGTCTTTTATGAGTAATAAAAATGAAACCACCCCTATTACCTACTTCTTTCCTACATATTTTCGGCGAATCATCCTGTAGCACAACAATTTGCACAATTTACCAAATAAAAAAACGGCCATTTTCACTCTGGTGGGGGGGTCGTTTTGTCGATTTGGGGGGGTGGAGATGCCTTCCACATAAGGGAAATATCGAAGACCGTCCTCAGCATCCGCGAAAACGGGGAATTACGTTGACTCGGCGGATTTCATGCATTTCTTCCATGTTCACCCTCTTGGGGGGTTGTTTTGTCGATTTGGGGGGTGGGGGTGCCTTCGACAGAAAAGAAATATCGACAACCGTGCTCAACATCCGCGAAAACGGGATTACGTTGACTCGGCCGATTTCACGCATGGAACATGGAAGAAATCTTCCATGTTCGCCCTTGTGGGGGGTTGTTTTGTCGATTTGGGGGTGGGGATGCCTTCCACAAAACGGAAATGCCGACTACCGTGTTCAGCATCCGCGAAAATGGCGGATTACGGTGATTTTATCAAAAATGTTTTTTCAACCCTCTTTGAGGGTAGTTGGGGGGTGCGTAGGGGTGGGGGGGGGGAGTTGGGAATAGTTGCACGATGATGGCCATCCGCGAAAACGGGGCATAGATGCAATTTTTGCCGATAAAAGAGAGCGATTCGGGAATTATTTTGGGGGTGGTTTTTGACCAACAGGGGGTAAAGCCAAGCCGAAAAAGAAATTTGCCCTACGCCACCGTGTTCAGCGACCTCGAAAACGGGGGGAGAGCGGTCTGGTCCTGGGGCAAAAAGTTTGCATACTATTTCGACTTACAGACTCCACTGTAACGTGATATTGTCATAATCATATACGTGCTATGTTAATAATGACGTTATTGAATGTAGAATCATTGTTACAAATAGTTATTTAACTATTCTTATTTAGACGTTCCCGCAGCTTCCACCCGACCAGGAGGTGGATTGCATTTCCGGCGTATTATTCTCTGCATATTATATTGCACAATTTTTCTAATTTTCCTTCCACCTCTTGCCAATTCTGTTCCATTTCCATCTGGGTATAATATCGAAATTTTCATTCAATTCAAGTAGGTTTGGAAGGAGAAACAGTAACATCCCACGTATAAAGTGCAGCCAGCTTATGGTTTACAGCGTTACAGTTTCCGATTTTGCCATTTACAATGCTTTTCTTTCTTTATTTACAGAATTTCCGTGCAAATAAGTTAGCTGTTACTTTAATGGTCACGTGCCGTGACGTGCCTCATTATTATTTCTACAGACACTGTATAATGAAACCCCTCTATAAGAAGAAACTATTTTTGGCCCAAAATACGAAGAACTTTTCTATGTGTTTCTTAATTTCAATATTAAAGAAAAAGGTCCCACATACATAATCATCATCTACAAAATATTTATATACTGCTACTGCATTTACTAAATGTAGGCATGCATGTATACAAATAAATTCAGGATACTATCAGCACTCACAAAACTAATTTTTGCATGTCATCCTATGTAATTTGATATAAACCCTTGTAGCAATAAATCATAAGAGTAATTAAATTATGATGCCTGATATAGCAGAGCACTTGGCTGTTGAGATTTTTTCCATACGGCAATGTTTGGCAAGCCAGCTGTTAACGGCATACGACCGTTTGGCGATGTCAACCTATGATATAATATAAATGTCCCAGCCATATGTGGTTGTGTATCCAAGGCTTTATCACCTTTTAAGCATGCTAATTAATAGTTACCTTATTATCTAAGGAGATATTATGTTTACTACTATTCTAGCACGCATGAGTAGAGAATGTTCGTCATTGGATGGATACTTGCGCTGATACACTTGTTGCTGAGTTTTATTGTAGACTGTCGCACGACGTGCACCTCGTACAATTATTATTAACAAGATTTTCAAAATGGTACGTTGGTAAGAGAAGTTATTCGCCCGAAGCAGTTGTGTCAACGTCCCATGCATGTGTAGTGAGTACCTGTTATCTATACTCGCCTGGTTTGTGTATGTGTCTGTGTGTTTGCTCCGAATATGCGAAATTGCCAGTTACGTGTAATCGTCAAAATTCCACCCAATTCATGAAATATGATATAAACACCACATCTGCCGATTCCACAAACTGCACTGGGCAAATTATTTACTATTTAATATGTTTATTAGTAGGGGTGTTCAAACATCGTGAATTTGCACTTTGTACGGAACCCGCTGAAATAGGGCTTAAATGAAAGATCTTAATGTATATAGTAATACATTAAAAAAGTTACAATGAACGAGATACGCGTCATGGTTTTTATTGCAAAATCGTTTTGAAAACGTCACTTTTTTCACTTTTCTCTCAATAATGGAAAAAGTAATGATTTTAGAGAGAAAAATTTCGAACAAAAGTTATTTGGATTAAGATATTTGGTATATTAAAAAATGCGAAAAAAATAGAAATATTACATCGCCATTAGAATGCAGCACAAAATGCGCTGCGTCCGATTGAAAAATTTTAACATGGCGACCTATTGCAATACTTAAGTTGAAATTTCGGATCGCTACACAGCCTGTCACAGCGTACCGATCTTGGTGGAAATTATTGAAATCGTTAGGTAATAACAGTATCTTTCAGCGTGCCAGAATTTTCAGATTTTTTCATAATTAAATTAAATTTTTATTTCACATATTGTTTCTGCACGCATTCTCTGGGTGTGACACTACATCTGCTCTGTTTAATAAAGGCCAGAGTGCAGCTTTGAAAGTGATGAAAAAACGGCAGGATTTGAAACTTGTAGCTGAAGTTTTCGGCAAGACTGGTACTTCTCCTGGCATAGTTACCTCGAATGGGATAAAAATTTTCCTCGCAATCTATAACGCTCCAGGTTAAAGAAGTTTCCATCGATAACTATCGGCATTCTTGCTTTTTAAAGCTGTGAGTAAAAGCAAACCAGTGAAATTGACTTCATTACCACCCTATCATGACGCAGTTCAACAGCATCTCTTTCGTGTTTATTTTTAAGTACAGAAATGGTTGGGCAATGTGTTGAATCCTAAAGAGTCGGGGTGGATGTTAAAAGATACCATATTATGGCCAAAAACAACATCCCAACTCCCTGCGCCTGATTGCCTTCTGAATATGATTTTGTGCAACTGTACGAAATGTTGTGGACCACACATTGGTCCACAGCGGTAAAAATTGGTATCTGGAAAAATTTGGTTGCGAGCATGATTTTAGCCCTTTACAGCGTTGCCAAATTTTATCCTTACCCTCCCACTTCGGGAACTTTTGAGAACTTATTCAGGACACCAAAACATACTTGGAAAACCAACATTTGCTTTTGTATGAATTGGTCTGAAGAAAAATCTTAAATGCAGTGGACTAATGGACGAAGCCAAAAAGCTGCGCGAAGCACGTGTAGTGAATTGCACGTGTAGTGAGTTCTGTCAGGGAGATGTGGGCGGTTCGGAATTGCAGGGTAAAAGGGAGCAAAATTAAAACTAGTCCAAAAATAATATAATTTATTGCCGCTGATATATTTTTTTTAAAATCACTATTATGTACAAATAATACACTAGGTGGTTTATTTGCTTCGTATATTTTCCTAAATTTATTTTATAATTTATTGTTAATCAAAACTCATCTTCTTGATCGTCCAAATACGCAACACCAAAAATATGGCTGCAGTTGCTAGTATCATTGTGACATCAGATGATCCTGTATTACCAATAAATGTAAGACTATCAAATGCGTAGTCACAATCGGGGTGTATCTCATTTTTTTTATTTTAATTATTTTAATTTAATTTTGCTCTATTTTGTAATCTTGAAAAATGGCTACCAAAGACGGTTAATAGCATATTATAACTTAATTCTTGTAGATTCTAGAGAAAACGTTGAGAGGATACATTTTCCTACAAAATTACTTATATAGGTGGCTAATTTTTTTCCATTAGGGGCATACTTTGAAAACTGGCGGCATAAGCGGCGCGGCGGTCCCGCGAGGTCGCACACTTAGCGTCATACTTAGGACTGCGAAGTCTACACCTCTGCCAAGTTTCAAAACTTTTGCACTAAAACGATTTTTATGTTTAATGAATGGCCTATATAGGTATTATGTATTTAGATAAATTAGTAAGATCTAAATACCACAACGGATCTTTTTTGTTTGTAATCTTGCATAACTTGGTATATTTTTTGTTACCAAACAGTAATATTTAATTTGTGATAAGAAAAATTCTAGAATATTTTACCTTGGTAGTTTCTTTCGTACCGTCAAATACGGTTGTTGACTTTGGAAAATCAAATATAGGTGTTGCGATAAAATAAATAAAGTATGATAGAGTAATGCAAATAAAATTATTATTATAGTAATTAAAACCGCCTATCTATACGAAAGTTTGAACATACCAATAACGTAAAATGATAAAAAATATGCTTTTACACTTTGTCCCAGGAAACAAGACAATTACGTTATAATTGTTGAAATTCAATACCAACATTAACTTTTTCGTGACCACCCGCACCCCCATAATTGCGCAATGGGCGCGAGGATTAGGTGGTAATATTTTGCGGTAACATTTGTCTTTAAATCGTGTTTGAGTGTCTTCCCGCTCTTTTCATTTCGCAATTCTGAATTTTTAATTACCTTTCTTGTAATCTATATGGAATCTAGAAGCATTAAAAATGATTTTAGAAATATTAACCTAAAAGTATATACTTCACTCAAACTTCAATTTATAATTTCAGTATTACAAAGATATCTAATTCAATATGGCAAGTACGACAATAAATTCCCTCACTCGTTGTGATCATTCAACCGGTTTCTTTCATCGGATATAGGTACTGTTTGTAACATCGGAATATGAGACATAAAAAAAATTCAAAGGATTGTGGGTATCGCATGGTATGTGGGTGGTAAGGATTGTGGGGATTGCCGCAATGAAAGATCGGGGCAGTATAACTTTTCTTACAAGCTAAAATCGTCACTATAAATGCTCTTTCATTCAACAAGTTGTTATGTTTTGATAGAATACTAATAACTAATCAATGTTACTAAATTAAAGAATAACTGTATTACTTCTATTTCAAGAATTACTGATCCCACTTGACCACAAAACGGGGTCGGCGGCTCCTTTTATCGATATAATGAGGGTTTTTTGCTCGGGTTTTTATGTCTCATAGTTCGATGTTACAAACTACCGGGTTTAACAGGATCATAGTACACCCGCCTTTCTCCTTTAATTTTGAAGATATTTGATTTAAATTTCGAATATCCTATATACATAATAAGCGGCACATGTTTTTTTCATTTCCGTTTTTGCTGGAAGTGACAGTAACTTTCGATTTTTAAACCGTGTACATTACTGCATTTTTGAATTCTATATAATTTTAATAATAAACGATACCACATAATTGACTTTTCAAACGTCAAAATTTGTTATTATTTAATTTTTATTTTTCCATTTAATTATGCCATGACCGTTACAATTTATTCTAATTACCCGTGTAATGCTCCAAAAATCGAAATCCCTTCAAAAAATATTGAATTACGTGATTTATGAGCAAATAAAGTTCATTAAAATGGTTTTTGGGGCAATACTCAATTTTTTTCAAGTAGAACCATATTAATATCGCGGTACCATTTATTAGTACTATTAGGCCAAGCTACAAAGGTTTTTTAGGGCATGCATTAAAACATTATGGTGTGTAAACACAAAATGGTGTTTCCGAACGTGTTTCATGCAAGATTTTTTATAATTTTGACTCATTTCATATTTTATGAGAAGAAAACTGTATTTTGTACGTTTAAAAACAATCCAGTAGGCTGTAATGGTGTGAACATTGATGTTGATGTTGTCAGTTATAAATAACCTACTATGAAATGAACTTTACAAAACCGGTTGCGTAAAATTTTACTTTTCGTAACTGGTTGTGAAAAGTAAGACGTTTCCTAACGCCAAAGGGTTCTAAAAAGTGTCACTTTAAATGTCAAAATTAGAAAAAGTATAATACATAGATGAAACCGTATATGAATTAAGCAGCCAATTGTTGTTGACAATTGACAATTAAATTATTTTGGCCCTTTATACCTTGGTCGTACGGTAGTGCGATCGTAATTTTTACAACAGTTTTGGAAACTTCAGAACAGTATCTAATATTTGTATATTCTACTTTAACATCCGAACATTGGAGTAAAACGCAAGAACTCGCGCCGGAGTTCCACAAGCAGCAATCCGATATATCGATGATAAATTTCAGGATGGAAATGTAAAGTTGCTTCATTACAAAAATAATATGATATGTGTAACACTGTAGCACTGTAACACAAAGCACAAGACCTATAAATTAGATAATAGGTAAATTAAAAGGTAATTAAAAGGTAATATGTAAATATTTAGTAAATACATATACCTAGCACAAAAAATTAAATACTTCTGTTATTAATGAATATTTTATATATATATATATATATATATATATATATATATATATATATATATATATATATATATATATATATATATATATATATATATATATATATATATATATATATATATATATATATATATATATATATATATATATTTTGAATCTTGGGTTTGTAGCATTTCATTACATAGAGAAATAAGCAAATAGTCGAATAATAAGGAAGATACACTTACCAGTGCTATATCTGGACATATATCATTGAGGATCTTCAGAGCGGTGTACGACCTGTTTCATTGATCATTTATACTTGAATTTAAAATATTATTAAAAAAATAAAATATTATTACTCCAACACTTGCAGTAACGTTTTATAACATCAGTTTTTGACGGAACTGATGTATTTCAAAAGAGTATTTTATTTACGACATATTTGACATATATTTTATTGTGACATATATGTCAACGTATATGTTACGACATATTTGTGTATTTTATTATGACATATATGTCAAATATGTCATAAATAAAATACTCTTTTGAAAAAGGCCCAAAAAAGGGACCGAAACGTCCAAGATAAACCCCCCAAATATATATATATATATATATATATATATATATATATATATATATATATATATATATATATATATATATATATATATATATATATATATATATATATATATATATATATATATGTATATATATATATATATATATATATATATATATATATATATATATATATATATATATATATATATATATATATATATATATATATATATATATATATAATTTCACTTTCTGTAATACCTACATTTTTATTTCAGGATTTGACGACGGGAGAACCGACCCTGAGCAATAGTACAATTGAGGAGCTGAAATCTAAATTATTAGAAAATAAGGATATAGGTAGGAGTTTTTAAATACTTGGATATATAAACAATCACTATTTTAATCGCAAGTGTCTACGCAACCGCCGCACCGGTGCCGCGAAAAAATCTAAAGCGATTATTGTGAGACCATGTGATAAAATTCCTGTGACGTAACATCTAAAAATATTCTTGGTGAACCAAATTTCGTCCTAGGGGTACCTTATGCCATGTATGTCATTATTATCTAGTCAGTCGGGCGAGCCTGTGACAAAAGTAATTAATGTGTTTTAGGGCAAGGAAAATATTATTGTGTCGTATATCCCAAAGGGCAACGGATAAGTAAAAAATAAAAAAAATAGCACAAGTTGTGGTTTTCGAACTCGAAACCTACAGTATACCAATCATACGCTTTACCGCCAAGCTATGAACGCTCTGGTAAACATTGTAAGAAAGAGTTTAACCACCTATAACCTCGATGCGGCGCGGCGGTTGTGTACGTATTTAAAACAACCGCCGCGGCGGTTGTGTAGACACTTCATTTCGTCACTTCATTATTTAATTCACGAACATTTCCGAAGTTTTTTTCCGGTCAGACCTTTTGCAGGAAAAAAGTACACAGTGGCCACTATATCAGTATATATTTATTTATGTTTGTTTAGCCCTGTTCATTTATAATAATATTCATATTAGGAAACACTGAGGTGTAGTATCGTAGGGTGACGCTGTCATGTGGTCAAACACTTACATTTGACCGCCATAAAAAAGTACCGCCTAAAAAAACTATTTTTTTCGGGAAAGTACAATTTATTGTTGATGCTAAATGTATTATTTCCAAAAAGTGTCGAATATTAACTGCTTAAATAGTTAGATTACATAGTAGGTATTTTTCTTTTAGATTTCCTAAGGATCTAGCACGTCACAAAATTTCGGTTCATTTTATATATAGAGATCCTTGGGAACCTACAAAATACAGTGTTTTCTGTCAAATTGTAAAATATTGTGTGGAATCGGAAAAGTTTATAAAAAAATATAATTGTTGCTACCATTTATAAATTAATGTCAGCAGAAGCTGTTTTTTAAAGTGAAATTTGTGGACTTTACTTCTGGAGTTGTGGGTAAAAATATATTTTCCAATTTTATAATCATAGTGTTATTAAAATCTGCCGCAAGTAAGTAGGTACACGAATGTTAGCATGTACTATTTTAATAAATATAAAATAAATAATTCTGACAACATAAGGCATCACAAGAATAAAATTGTATTATTTAAGGGACAATAAATATTTTTTAATTTTTCTGTTAATTTTCATTTCAAAATGTACTTATCTTCTATTAACATAAAATTAAATAAATATATTATAAATAACAAAAAATATGTAGTAGGAACAATCGCTTTAAAACAATAATAGAGTACTTTCTATTATTAAGTATTTTTATATTATTTTATTTTCCAACATTTTATTTTATTTAACATTAATAGTTCCTTATTTGTGCCTGGTGAGATAGCCATATTGTTACTGTCACTAAACTTTAGCCACGCCCAGTGCTACCGTTTATTACATGGAGAAATGATGAGTATAGCGTCCCCCTTAGATACTACCTCAATGTGTGGAAACTAAGACTGGTGTTTTCTATTTTGTAAATCTAAGGTAAATTATTTCAATCACGAAATTTAGGGGAAATTTTCCTGAATTTCAAGAACTAACAAAATATACTTAAAGTAATAAAATACGGAAGAATACAAGTTAATTTTTACAGAACTTTTAATTATGTTGAAAATGGTAACAGAAACCTCTAAGTTTAAATATTAGTAAAATATTTTCAGTCCTAAAATATGAACTGACATTTTAAATGAATAATATTACCTACACTTATTATACTGTCACTAATAAGGGCCGAACAAAAACAATACCCTACATTACATATATAAAATATACCAACGATATAACATAACGTATATATTTACCATATTCTAAGTTTAAATCTGTGGATCTACTGAACTTTAGATCTTTTGGGATGATTCTTATACAAAGATTCAAATGAACCATATTGTTTGTAATTTGTTATACTTATGTATAGGTTAGAACCAACATCTGTTTTGACGGCATTAATCAAGTATATATTTGTATGTACATACGGTCATACGGATATATTTACATTTAACAGCTGGATCTTCAACAGCAGCATAGGCAATTAAGAAGTTTAATTTTCTGGCTTTGTCGGCTAAAACTCTTATATTATCAAAAGCTCGACTTTTTATCTTTATTGGTACGGAAGTAATTTATTTATAGTAATAATAATTGTACCTACATGCATACACTCCGGGGTTCTGATGACGCAACAAGTACATAGTTATATTATTGCAAATGATTTCCATTTTGATATATGCATCAATAGTTATTTATGTAACCAGTTATCAATAGTCTATTTATGTAGTAGTTTATGTAATTTGCGGAACTCGCTCGCTCATTTTGGCAAATATTACATACATCAAATAAAATAACTATTTTCATAACGTGTTAAGTACAGAATTTTGTCCACGACTATTTGATAACAACTCAACAGTATATTTGAAAAGTGTTGTATATTGGAACCATTATTCAATAGTATTGAATAATAACATTTGTTTTTCATTATACATTATACGTTGACGTTTTAAAACAAATTTTTTTGAGATCTCAAAAACGCATTAAGAAGAAACTGAAAAACAACTCGTTCAAGATAAAACGTACAATGGTCGTGGAAGCAATTAATTTGCTATTATTAACTTGGACGATTTACGGATTTTCCATATGACCGGAAAACATCCGGAGGGCTAGTACCTGCTTTTCTTTATTGTCATAAGGTACAGTTTCACTCCTCCAAAAGGCATGCAGGGTGATATCGCAGAAAATAACTGTTATAAACTCCGGTCTATCGGCGAAACCGCAAAACGTTACAAAAGGTTTTTTGGTAGATAAATTCTCTAGAATAATATAAGTTGCATGGTGAATTTCCTATATCTATATACGCCTCTTTAAATAACTGGGTTAATATAAACGTGTTTTCTCGCCTACATATAATCCACCCCCGCGATCAATTTTAACTGGCGCTTATCCTATCATGGAAGCGCGCATAATGGAAAAGCCCACGAATAACTTTTTAACTAATAAACACAACCCTCAACCTCATAATTGACTTAGTGATACCACGAGCACACCTTAGAAGGTCGAAACCCAAACCACCAAAGGTTTACACTGGCAAGGGAAACTATAGAGAATATCGTTGAGTGAAAAATCATTCATCGGTAATATATAGTCTATATTGCATAACGAATATTAAAAATATTCGTTACGCTCAAACTTATTATGACATATGTCGTATATATCAAAAAATTTACTCCGTTATTTCGTACAAGTTGAAAATCCGAATGAGCTTTTATAATCTTGTTGGACACATGCCGAAGCGTGAAATTATAAACATTTTTCGCAATCAAAATATTTCTAAAACAATTTACAGAACAATTACAGAATGCGAACATGGTACACTATGTGTCAGTTTGTCAAATGTATTAATGAAAATTCAATTTGTATTAATGAAAGTTGCAGACCTTTAAAAGACCCATTTCGTTACGTTCATGCAAAAAAAAACTTTATTGAACTATATTTAATGCAAAAACTGGTTCTTTATTGCACTAGTGCAATACATTTTTTATTGCTCATCTGTCATTCTACTACAGTGTTATATATAGATCATGACATGTCACCTAATGTCATGACATTAATGCCACATAAATGAAACATTTTTTGATTTTTGCATAAACCTAGAAAAAAATATTGTATGCAACTCGTACCAAAAAGTTTTTATTGCACTTGAAGTTTTTATTGACGTGTTATCCAACTCGGCCTGGCAGCCTCGTTGGACAATTTCACGTCGCATGCAATAAACATTTACTTTTTGCACTTGTTGCATAAATAACTATTAATTTAATTTTCTATCCGTTATAATCGATAAATAAATAATCAAGATAATAGAGAAAAGTCTCTTTTTTGCACTATTTTATAAATGTTAATAACTTACGCAATAATGGCCGTAAATGACATATAACACCTTGGCGACTTGTCCATTATGGGTCTTTACTCTTTACGTTGATTGAAGGATTAAATCGACACTTTTTATACATGTGATAAATTTCAGGCAGATCGGTTTGATATAGTTTATGAATAATTGTATTTGTTTATCCCAGAGAAGGTTAATTTAAACAATGATTTTAAACTAATAGAATAACTTTATTTTTTATAAATACGTGTTTTTTTAACATTTATAAAATAGTGGAAAGACGCCTTTTTGCCATTATCTCGATTATGTATCTATCGATTATAACCCATAAAATATGAAATTCATACAATTTTTTTGCAAAACGCAATGGAAAAATTCTATAGCCCGAAAACTGATTTTCCCGACCAGTCATTATATAAAAAAAGTTGATTTAATTTGTTACAGATATTTGAGGGTTGTACGTCGTAAAATACGTAAGTACACGTGCCCACAGTACACTGATCAGTTACGGAGAATTCCAATTTGTTGTCGTAGTTTACGCCAAAATCATTTTTTCTAACAACAAACTGATCATAATGGATAACGAAAAATATTTTACACTCGCTCACTTTGAGAGGCAATAATGATTTTTACACCGAGAATGTAAAACATTGTCAGATAACGTTAAATATGAAGCAAAAAAAATGCGTTTTACTCCCATGTTTGGACGCGTTTTAAACCAATTTAACATCATTTTAACGCGTACGTTAAAATTTGTATATTCTACTTGTAAGTAGAATATACAAATATACATAATGTTCTGAATTTTCTACAAAACCGTTGTAAAAATTACGATCGGACCACGGTGGGATCGGACAGTCTTAAAAGAAAAAAAAACAAAAAACTTGTATTTTTTGTTTTAAAACAAAGTTTTATGTTTTAAAACAGTTTTTTTTCAACTATTGAAAAGAAAACAGTGTTTTATGTTTTAAAACATGTTTTCAAACTACAATTTTATGATCTGGGATTCCTGGTATGTCAAAGGCTCTCGGCTCTCGCGAATTAAACTAAAATCTCAGAAAGAGAGAGCGAGAGAGAGAGAACGAACAGCAAGTCGAAACCCTATCGGCCGAAACCCTGTATCCGTAAAAGGTACAGCGACCGGTCGGCGACCAATAGGATCCTTGTATTGTTTTTTACTTTAACTTCACATGCGTGTATCTCGCAGTTCACATTGCGGCATTCGGCATTATACAAGTTTATATTCAATGAATGCAATCCTCACAGTATTAATATCCCAAGCAGGCGGTTCTTAAAAAATTAAAAATATAGTTATAAAATAATAATTATGTCTGTTATTATTATGATATTTGATATTGATAGTTCAGCGGTGCCGGGCTCAAATCATCTAATATCGCATATACATAATAATATGCTAAACTAAAATAGTGTTAGTTGGGTGTTTTGTTAGAGTTAAATTAAGAGTATAAAAAAAGAGTAAAAACATTCATTTTATTCAGTGTCAGTGTCTGAATTATTCTAATTTTGTAAATTTTGTCGTCAAATAAATAAAATGGCAAGTAATAATCAAGGAAGAAAATGAGATCCAATATGGGAATTTTATTACTTATTATATTTAATAAGTATCCCATACCATAAATTTTAAAGTACTTGTTTTTGTTTTCAGTTTTATTTTTTCAATTTTCTCATGTCATAATAATATGGCTTGTTAACTAGTTAACTTGTTTTGTTTTAATTTTGTAGTATTGTTTGTTATATATAAGCATGCGTTTCTAACTTTCTTTGGACTGAAGTTTAAAGTTGATTTATTTAAATTATACCTCTTGGTTCTATCTTTTTCTCTTTGCCAGAAAATAAAACTACTAATTCTAGTTTTATATATTTTTATTTGTTCATTTGAATCATTTGTAAACCTACTACTTTGCGATGTAACTGAAGAAGAATAAAGTTTTCTCATCGTCTCACGTTATACTTGTCATTTGTCATGATTTGTCTTAAATTTTCTTGGGTTTTACTACTCTTAAACTAACTGTAATATTTAATATTTGTCATTTTTTGTTTAAAAAAAATTCAAAAACAGTGTATTAAACAGCTATATAAAAACAGTATTTGAAATAGTTGTTTAAAAACAGCGTTTTAAAACACTGGTCTCTTTTCCACCGTTTTCAATATTATGTTTCAAGCCATTGTTTTAAACAAAATGTTTTAAAACAATCCAAACCTGGACCACTACGAGCAAGGTTGATTACCTGCATAACAAGAACAAGAAAAAATTATTGGCAATTGTAGCAAAACTATCCCTGCGATAGATCATGGTTTTGCACAAGTAATTTACATATTTAAAGTTACTCTTACGCGCAACACGGACGCCGTAGCTTAAAGATTGTAAAAGTTACGAATGTTCAATAAAACTCTTTTTTCGCGGAGTTTCTCTTTTTTCTCTGCTGAAAATTCATCTAGAAAATCCCGGTAGAGCTAATCTTGTAGGTTCTTCAATTCTCTACAACTTTTGTATTGTACTTAAAACGATTGCACTTGTAGTTCTTGCATCTTTTCTTCTTCTTTTTTTTTGCATTTTATACAGTTTTTCGGACACCATTTTGTTATAAACAACAATTGGCTGTTTAATTTATATACGGTTTCATCTAATGTGTTATACTTTAAAACTCTGCACAGTTCGTTACCTATTATTTTTAATGCCTTAAAAAGCTTCTGTAGCTCGGCCTATTTATTAATACGACTCATCCACGTGATCAAATAATGTTTTGGTCAGACTTAGTATGTTGCCATTATGCAAGATCGACCAGAACTTTAGAATCTAACAATATACCTTTTGTACCAATAATCCGCCAAATGTACCCCAGGCTCGACCAATCGAAGATTTTTGGGCTGTGTTGAGCAGAGAAGTATATAACAATGGGTGGGAAGCCGCAAATGAAGAACAACTAAAGGGTAGAATATAACAAATAATAAGGGAAATTGATATGAACACCGTCCGAAACATGATGAGACAAGTTAGACGAAAACTGTGTTGATGACAGTGGTGCTTTATCATTATTTTAAATATTGATTTAATTAAGTAAGATGTAAGGTAAAGTGTTCGTAAAGTTATCGTTTAAATAAATTACTGCATACTTATTTTTTAGAATTTTAATTATTTCCCGAAACTTATGTGACACGTTATGAAATTTATTCTGGATTAGCTACCAAGCTGCAGTTACTTTTGCTAACATATTTGAAATCATACAATTATTTGTGTTGGAATTTTAAGTACGGATCAGAAACTGATTAATTAATTGGTAATTATTATGGTAGTGATAGATAAAGAACACATTATCTACACTTAATTGGTCTTTAATGTTATAGTGATAGATAAGGAACACATTAGTGTGTCACCTCGAACTACGATTTATCATAGTTGCCGATTGTTATTAAATTAAATTTCATTATATTTATAGCCCGGCCAAAATAGACATTCAAGGTTGCAATACTTCGCGTAGAGCGGAAAATTTGTACGAATATTGAAATGTGAAAAATCCCACATCTGTAAAAAATGTATTCAAGGTCAAAGTTTTTTGAAGTTTGTTTTTATCATAAAAACAGGTCAGAAATCAATATCACCACCCTAGAGTGGCCTGCTTATAGCCCGGAGCTTAATCCCATAGAAAATGCTCGGGGACTTCTTGTGAAGAACATTTATAATAGGAACTTTCGTCCTCAGACCGCAGAAGAACTATGTGTCGCTATAGATGAGGCAGGGGAAGAGGTAGTTACGCAAGATTTGTGTCTAACGCTATCGGCTTCAATTCTTCGAATGCTAAATGCAATAATTGAAAACAATGGAGCAATGACTAAATATTAAGCCAACATAATTATTTTTTTCTTGTTTATAATACTTTTTATTATTACTACTAGTATTACTACTTATTTTATTATTAATACCTTATTATAGGTAATAACTTTTTTGGTTTCTTTAAAATTCAAATAATATTAACCTTATTATATTGATTTTATTTATTACACTATATTATATTATAATTAATTGCATTTAACTATTGTCTTTTGTCCAATTACTATCAAATATTTTTACTCATTAGGCAACAAAATGCCGAGCAAAGGGAATTATAAGAAAATGCAATTAGAAAATGCCCTACAGGAAATACATAATTGAAAAGCCAGTAGGGAAGTTGCCAAACAGTACGGTATACCAAAATCAACATTAGAATTTAAAAGAAAGAATCCGGGTGAAATGAAAACATTCCGACCGTGTCCGGTTCTTACCATTGCTGAAGAAGATATTCTAGTAAAGTAAAAAACGAATTGGTTTGAAGCGCTAATGATAGAATCATATATTTATATATTTTTAGTTGGATAAAAGATACCGTTAAGGCTGGTTTTCCTAAGAAAGCAAATGACATTAAATTTAGCGTTCAGAAATTTCTTAAGGATAATCCGAGACTAAACCCTTTTGTTAATAATCGCTAAATAGAGCTAAATAAAGATAAACCAAAAATTAACATCATAAGTAACACCATTATTAGTACCTCGTTTCAAGGCAATTTACAGAATAATGGTGTCTTTCATACTGTACAACCCATTGATAACACTAGTGAACAGATGCTGTCCGATTCGTACAATTTAACTAATTTGGAAAATATTACTAATATGCCATTGAAAGAAACGGTAATAGCTGCGGACGTAACCAAAGCATCTTGTTCAAATGCTGAAAATCTAGTTTCTATAAGTCCCCTAGAAATGACACTTCAATCACTTCAAGTAATTCCAAAAAAATTGGTAGACAAAATAAAAAAAATAGAGCAAGGAATTAGTAAATATCTTCCAGTCCCAGAAGCACCACATCGCAAAGGGAAAAAGAATACTGAAACGTTTCCCTTTGCCATTACGCCTCAGGAATACCAGGATATGCATATAAGAAAACGAATGCTAAAGGAAGAGGAAACAGAAAAATAGAAGAACGCAAAAGAGAACGTGACAAAAAACAAATAGACAAACTAAAAAGGCTATGCAGATAGAAAACTGTAATGTGTGTTTAAAAACAATCTAAGGTCAATTTCTGCGTTGTGATAAAGGTGAAAGAAGGTATCATAAATCATACATACCAAAAAAACATAGAACACAGACCTGAAGAAAATGATACATTTTTGTGCCATCAATGGTAACATTGATGGCACGACATTGAAAGAGATCGGAAGTGATGAGAATGATAAAATTTAATTTAAATGAAGAACCGGGGGGTTCTTCATCGGGGATCAGTTCGATGAGAAACAAGAAACAGACGATATGCATATTAGAAAAACGTTGCTGAAAGAAGAAGAAAGCGGAGAAAAGAGAAATTAAATGATGTTGAATTACATCACTTTTCATACTTACCTATAATAATTGATTTTGAAAAGATATTACCTACCCGTCCAATAACTATGTTTTCTCCGTCCTGTTACTAATAAAATTTTCTAATAGCTGTTCCTTTTTGTATAATTATTATTAAAAATAAAAAATCATCCTATGTTTTTAGAAAAACTCATATTTTAGCTTTAAAAGTTTAATTGAGGCTATTATTTTTTCAAGACCTGTTAAAAGTTTTTAAAATTGAGTCCACAGTGATTTTAAAAAAAAATCTGACTCCTTTAGCGTCCAATAATTATCCGGTTTACCCTATCATCTTTTAGTATAAGGTAGATTTAGATAAATAATATTAATTTTATACGAAAAATCCACTATTGCTCTGTGTCCCATTATTTATGGTCCACCCTGTATATTATAGCTAGATTTCAATTCCATATTATATCCAATTGTCAACAGTACAAGTTATTATACATAATGTAATGTATAACACGGTATAACGTATTGTTCCCTGTATGACCGTGGGCGGAAAAGTGTTTCCTCCCTGTCGGTTGTTTTAGCACTTAGAGG
>CAXKVY010010207.1:0-13612 GCA_964058915.1 Tetropium fuscum
ATTCCTAATTGCATAATTTGGCGACATTTTTTTGATGACCAAAAACCGCGCCACGTTCAGTCGTCATGTCAGACACGCTCACGGGCTCTCGCCCCAAGGCCACCTAGCAAAGTTTAGGTGTTTGTAGTTTCCCGTCGTTGTGTTGTTCCTGTCAGTATAATGGTACTAAAACCAGTATTTTTTCAGTATTATTCCAGTATTATTCATTTATTGTTAATTTCAGTACCTATTTTTATTAGACAGGGTAGGTTGTCCTTAACCAATTGTTTCGTGGTCAACTATCAAATATTCAATATTCAATATTTGATATAAATGTGGCATATAAGTGGCTAAATTGCTTGTCAGAAGCTGAGGCCATTTACAGCATAGAAGATAGAAGAAGAAGAAGAATCTTATCTGATATCGCCGGCGATCGAAACGGTGATATTTTGCGATGAAGAAGAATTATAAAAACGGATGGTCTTGAAAATTTTCCAAATCTTCGCCTGCGGCGCTATTAGTGTCTCACGGAGCAGATCTAATATCCCGGCCCCATAATGAAATTCTTGTACGTCACTCTATAATTACCTACTCAAAGAAACCTTCCGCTTTCCAATTTTTCAAATGTCTAATAAAAATGGCCTACTTCCTACTTCAATCCAAAATTTGGGCTTCCTTTAATTGGAATAGAAGTCCGATTCATTTCTTTTCAGAAAATGTATACATTTTTACCATTGTTACCAAGCCATAAAAGTAGTTTTTTAGACGTTTTGTCATGGTTTCGTGAAAAAAAATCAGCACCAATCTGTCTGAATGGCAACAATGTAGGTATACATTTTCTTAAAGGAAAATAATATGGCTTTAATATAGACGTAACAGATGGGTGCTGTTCCACTTAAAGAAAGCTCATAATTTTGGATTGAAATCGACATTTTCCCGATAATTTCTGACAACCTTTAAGAATTGGCAACAATAGCAAGAACTTCAGCTTCAAAACTTCAAGAAGTTCAGTGAGGACCGTATCTCCTTAGTTGTTTTTGTTCTGATACTTTATGGATGTGTATGATCATTATGTTTCCGAAAATTCAAATATTAAAATTGTACAAACTGATAAATAATGTAGTGTCTGATAAGTATAGGTACTATGTTAATTGCACATCCAATTAAATAATCACCATAATAAATATAATTGCGTACGTATGATATAATTTGTACCCGTATGCCTCACTGTTAAACTAATTTATTAATTATCTGTTAACATGTACTTTACAGGATTGTTGTTGTTAACTAGGCAAATGTTCAAAAGGATAATTAAATTAACAATCGCGTGTGGCAAATGAATCCTTAATTCGGAAATACATATACTTATTTCAGTTACAAGTTTTTACCATTTCATTTGTGTTATGTGATGTGTCATTAATGTGGTTTTCCGCCTGCGTTCAATTAGTTAAATGGTCGAAAATAAGTCTGGCATATATAGTAAACGAATGTCCGGCGTATATAGTAAATGAATCATCTGCCACTGTTATTTCGTTTAAAATTACACCTCACCATGAATGCTTTTCCGACTAACCCAAATCGACTATGAAATGTCATTAATGAGAGTCAATGGCATTAGATATCAAGACGTGCTAAATTAGTTTTATTGTGAGGAAAAATAAATTTTGAATTTGTCGAATTCAAATGATTCTTCAATCATTTGATTTGAAACCATCTTCTAATAATACTACCTACTAGGTCACCTAGATCTTAACTAACTTCTTCATCACTCGAGATACTATCTTATTGTTATCGGCGTCGAGATGAGGCTAGCTGAAATTTGTGCGTAACAAGTCAATGGGTTCTGGAACAACTGATGGTGTTTTCAATTAATATTCAATAAAAGGAGACGGGGGTCTTCTTTTGCGATTTTTTTCGCGGAACGTGAGAGGCTTTTCTGAACCATTTCCAGAAATACCTATTGCACCGTCACATTTCCGAGCTGTTTCTCAAAAAAAAGACAATGTTTAAGAATGGCCCTTATTTAATTCACTTGCAATCCTAATCCATTACCCCGCGTTATCTGAAGTCTGGACCGCGAACCCTGTCCAGTCTACGCGTCAACGCTAGGACACCCAAACAATAGCGTAATTTTTTACTCTAATGGCGAGAATCAATCAGCGTTAGTCCATTGTTTCAAGGCTGACGTTTCGGGCAATTAGCCGATAGCTTCTGTTTCTGGGCCGGATCAGATAAGCGCCTGCTCTTCGGTGTACTTTTTAACCCGCATCAATTCACAGATAACCGTGTTTTGATATATCAGGGGTGCGCTGGCGTTGATCGGCCATTGTTTACACGGCGAAATGTATCGAGGGCATGCTCGGGTTAGGAGAGGAAACAAGGCCGCCTGGGACCGTTAAGTCAAATAGGTAATTTATCACGCAGATACTATGCCTTTCAATTCTAAGATTAATGGTTATGGATTATGAATATGTCAACGGTTACTTAAATTTAAAATATATCCGGGTAAAGAATCTTTTACAAGTCCTGTATGTGCTATATCAACGCTTCTTTAAGAGCCTTTTAAACGAATTATTTTTAGATGCAGGCCGCGGTTCAAGGTAAATGTTTCATCGAAGGCTATAATCGGTTTTTAATCCACCTTCCGTGATATATTGCAATTCCCTGCCGCAGGAGCAACAAAGTAGCATCATCAAATTCATAGACCTAAGCGATTAACTGAATAAACGCGAAGTTATATCTTGTATGTGACGTCACGTCCCTTTGAACTAATTTGTCAATACGCCAATGTCGGTAGTCACCACTGTGTTTTTTTAAAGAAGAAACCTGCCATAGTATCAGAATCTATTTTTGCATGTCATGTCATAATCGTTCTCATAATCTTTGTCAAAAAAAAATCATGGTCGAAAAAAATATAGATAGGTAGTAGGTATCTAGAACATTTAATTTTCTCTATTTTCAAAAGTAATCATATTAGGTGCCAATGCCTTTTTGAAAAAAATTATTAACAAGCAAGGACACGGCCACGGCGTTTAAAGTTAGTCAATTCAGGTAAATCCGAGTAACAGCCTTTAGTTTAACACATTCATCGTCTGCTCATAGCTCATAACATAGTTATTTTCAAAGACTTATTGCTTGCAGGTCCCAGATCCAGACGCATGAAAAAACCCAACGCCAAAACCACCCCGGAAGACAAGCGACCGAGGACGGCTTTCTCAAGCGCACAGCTCCAGAGACTGAAGCTCGAATTCAACGAAAACCGATACTTGACCGAGAGACGACGCCAGCAGCTAAGCGGCGAGCTGGGCTTGAACGAGGCCCAGATAAAAATCTGGTTCCAGAACAAACGGGCGAAAATCAAAAAGTCCTCGGGCCAGAAAAACGCCCTGGCCTTGCAGCTGATGGCTCAAGGTCTGTACAACCACTCGACGGTCGCATGCGACGAAGACGACATGACCATGTCGTCGTAAATTGTAAATAGTTAGCAGGCCGATCAAAAAAATCGTTGATCAAATCTGGGTAATTTTTTATAGATCTAGATTATATCTTTAATGCCTTGTCTGGTAGGAACCAAAAATACATTATCATGAAAAGTAATAAGGTAATAATTATTCGAGTAGAAATTTACTGATGACTTTTGGCATCCTATTTTTATACGAAACGATTTAGCACCAAGAAACATTTGCTATAATCTTTGTTTACTATATCTGATTGCTGTAATAGCAAGCATTACTCAGATTATCATCCGATGGGTAGGCCTGTAAACCGATCTCATGTATTTTTTCTTGTACAAACTATTTTTAATTTATTGTAAATATTGTAAAGTCAGTGTAAGTATATAGATTATCTGAATGGGCATATCATATACGTATTACATAGAAAGATGTAGGTGTTTTTAGTCATATAGAAACCATATCAAACCATTCATATCAAAATATGAAATATTTTTTAATATGGTTTTAATATGGCCGTAATTAATATTGGTCGCTAGTAGCTGCTGTTTATGAGCCTTCAATATAGACTGATCCATGTAGATATAGATTCCTGTGCAATGTTAAGTGTATATATTGTGTTTATATATATATATATATATATATATATATATATATATATATATATATATATATATATATATATATATAAATCTGTTAAGTTGGCAAATATAGATTGTTCTTCCCTTTGTGATGAGTTTTATTTACCTAGTAATTTATTTTTTTGTTTTTTTTACGGTAGAGAATATAGATGTGTAAAACATTCCAAACAGCCGATATCTTGGAATACCTAAGGACTTATAATAAGAATAAATTATATTGATATGTACAATATTATTATAGTTTATGGTTTATACAATAAAAAGCTTTGTATAATCAGGAATGCACACCTTCATTACCAGTGCCTTCAGGTGTACCGCAGGGGTCAATTTTGGCCCCGGTATTATCCCACGTATGCATTAATGACGATACTGACGTCATAGCATCTTTCAGTGGATTAATAAATACATCAATATACATACGACAAAATTATTAAAATCTTTCGCCATTCCCTTCTACCATTTGCTTTTATTTCCAATTTTGTACTCGTTTTTCATACAAATCTTTTTGCACCGTTTCTAACTATCTCGTCATAGGCCATCTGTGTCCTCTTATTTCGGATTTATAGCGAGGTGGCTTAAAGCTGTATTTATTTTAAACAGTATCGTAGTTACATATCTTGGCGACCAGGGCAAACATCTAATTTTGCGCCCTAATACCAGTGACGTACCAGCAAGGATTTCATTTGGGGGGGGGGGGGTCGAGCATCACTATCGGGATAATAGAGCTGCCCTGAGGAAAAAGGTATGGACCTTTTTCCTATTTAAATAAAATGTGTTTCTACATATTATTTTTATAAACATAGAAAAATAGAAAATGAAAACAAAAACAACTGAAATAAAAATATATTAAAGGAAACGCCAGAGTTCTGCGTTTGATCTGCATAATTCGGTGTATAACAATAATTATAAAATTATTTGCAAGAAACTACGAATCAAAATATCTAATCAGCAATTTCTTAATATTCTCTTGAAATTTGTTCGGAAAATTAGTTCTGTAATTAAAGGATAAACAAAAAAAATCTACAAAAACGAAAACGACCGAAAATGAAATTGTCAATTAATCCAATAATTACCACCATCCATGAAGGTACAATTACATGGCGATTACCGCCGATTACATCATATATGTGGAGCGCGCATGATACAAAGAAGAGAAGGTATGATGTTGCGATTGCGCAACGAGAAGCTAGTCATCTGGTGACCCGAAACTTGCGTCTGCTCGTAATTCGCATAACAGTATACAGTTTATTGTGTCTATTTATATTTATTTTGTGTGAATATTTTGTCTTATGGTGAATTAGTTTTAATATGTTTTATAAAATACAGCGCGCGCTGGGTCGGGGTCACCAGATGCGTCAAAGCAGAGAAAAACAGATCGGCGGAGCCGGAGTATCATACCTTTTTATTTGAATGATATCGAAAGTTACTAGTTACTACGCAGTTCAGTATGGAACGTCTCCCAAGTGCGTCACGATTGCGACTGCCACATAAAGATAAACGTGAACGCGGAAGTAAGTGGATGGCTACGAATGATGCGGAAGTAAGTGCATGGCTCTGAATAAGCCCTGGTCGCGTTGTTTCAACGTTCAAATATCAAAACTATTTGAAAATGCTTTCATTAAAGCTGCTACTGCTAGCTACAGAAATGAATGGGGTTCGTAAAACTGGAATATGGCCCTGCGATTCAAATATATTTACTGATGCGGACTTCGTGGCAGCGGAAACTATAGACGGGCCTATTCCTCTATTCCTAAGTTGATGCTTCCATGAATTCCAACTCGGGGAATGAAGAAGCTACTATTTCTTCAAATCAAAGCGAAGGAGTTCCAAGTTTGGCAAATGTTGAAAACGTTGCTATAGCAAGAGTTACAGTTTCATCTCCTATGCCTGGATTCTCCTACAGTAGATGATCCAGATGACTCACCTACGCCCAGAGATGACCCAGACCCACCTACATCTAAACGTTTTACTCGTCCACCAATCACCTGAAGATATCATGCCGATTCCGTATGTTTGAAAACGGGACACAGTTCGAGCACACAGAAAAGTTACTTCAATTATTAAAGTCAAAGCACAAATTGACTTCTCCCCTCAAAGGCCATGACGAAGAAGACAATCAACTTCGTCCTCTTCATCTGCCTGTCTTTATTGCGATGACATTTATTCACAATTAAGCGAGGGATGGGTGCAATGTCAAAAATGTAGTCGATGGGCACATTGCTCTTATGCTGGTGAGGAGGAAGAAGATGATGAAGTGTATCATATCTGTACATTGTGCCAATAATATGTATAATCGTTATAATAATATAAAGCCCTAAAAAATTTGTGATTTTTGATTATTTATACGCAATAAACAATAATAATAATAATCACTAATAAGATATTTCAATAAACTTAAATCTTCACTTTGTGTTATTTATGTTTTTTTCTTTTTTTGTAAAACGGACGAGGCTTGAAATTGCGACCCGCCTGGGACCCTAGGCCCCGGTTGCCCTTCCCTAGTCACGCCGCTGATTTTAAGATCACCGTCATACCCTGCGGATAAAAGCTCCAAATTCGGTATGAAGGTACCTTAGGGTACACTAAAAAATGTTAAGCCCTATTAATTTTCAATTACTTACTCTACCCGAATACGTACCCAACTCTTCCCTATTTAGTTGGCTTAAAGCTAACTAAGTAGGGGAGAGTGGGGTATATTCGTCAGTTGGGAACATTCGTCATACCTTCAATAGAGTTTTTTGACGAACTAATCGTCATAAGTATTTTCTATATTTGTGTTTTATGATTATTCTTAAGGATTAGAGTCCATTAATATATTTAATCTTAAGAATGATTATGCATTATTATTTAATTAATTTAATTATTATAATTAGTAATTTAATTATTTCTATTGAAATCTCAGTATTTTTTTTATAAATATTATATAATGATTTTGAGATTGGCTTCATGGTGAACCATTACAGAAAATGTTATCTCTCTATTTTGGATGCCGCGAAAGTACATAAAGAATATGAATTAACAAACGATGATTCTGAACATGAATTCTATTCTGAAAGCGAAAAATATAGCAGTAAATACGCCGTTAGCAAGTCTTCACAAATGATGAAGAATCTCAGGTGGTTGAATAGGTACATAAGGAACTATTAAAATCTCCATTACGGACTCTCACATCAAGAGCATTTGAATTTGCCAAAGCATGTCCGGATTCTAAAATACCAGCGAATTCGTATTTCAAGTCATGTGACAGTATCTATCCAATCGTTAAAGGATTGCGATTGCTTGAAGCGAGTGCCAGCGATTGAATGAAATGTCACATTCAAAATCAACAAATGTCAGATTGACAATTAATTTATAACTTACCGAATATGACTCGACCCTTCATATAAATGCTCAACATTTTGTCATTGAGAATGTTATTCGCTATATTCAGTTTCGGAAATAAATGAGTGGCTTACACAGCGTTTTAATGGCCAAGACGAAGACGGCGGGTTTGTTTAAACTGCGGAATACGAAGACGGCGGGTATGAGTCACTCTCATTTATTTCCGAAACCGAGTATATATGGGCCGTTTAGAAAAAAAGAAGATACCTTTACAATTAGCGATATTTTTACGCGTTTATTTTTCCACTTGTGGAAGACAGAGCACTAGTAATAGCCGACAGATAATAATCTATATAATAATAATCCGACAGATGTAAAGCAAAATTACGTATATTAAATCGACGAAAAGGGACGGCTAGATCTTCCACCAGACTATCCACCCAAGACACAGACGAAATTACCCCATTCATTGGGTGCTTTCGGAAAATTGCTTAGGTAACTAAAATTGTTGAATGTGAAAAATATTTAATACTTAGTTGTTTTTATATATTTAGTTTCTGACAAGTATAAGAAAAATACCATTGCCTCAGTTTGAGTTTAATTTCTTATAATTCAGAAATTATACCAAATTTTCAGGAGCTGCCGAATGTACTCAACTCTCCCCTACACCTAACATACATATTACCAAATTTTACAGAATATAAATATTCTGTAAACTTTGATATTACATACACTTGGGTTTGTAGCAATTCATTACATAGAGAAATAAGCAAATAGATGAATAAAGGAAGACACACTTACCAGTTATATATCTGGACATACATACGGAAACGAACCACTTAGACTTAGAAGTTGTACAAGTTCTTTCACCTTCATTGATTCATTGAGGATCTTCAGAGTGATATACATGATCAATAACACAAATCGTACCACCTTCTACTTTATACTTTCAAAATAGAAATATCACCATCATAAATCAGTTTCAAATAATAATATCACTCGGACAGTCCAAAACATTTTAGATATAATTTTCCTTAAAATTAATTGAAGGAAATCCGATTTTTAAGAGAATGTTTAAACGAGCATATCTTTGACAGACAGACATACAGACATACATACATACATACATACATACATACATACATACATACATACATACATACATACATACATACATACATACATACATACATACATACATACATACATACATACATACATACATACATACATACATACATACATACATACATACATACATACATACATACATACATACATACATACATACATACATACATACATACATACATACATACATACATACATACATACAGACAGACAGACAGACAGACAGACAGACAGACAGACAGACAGACAGACAGACAGACAGACAGACAGACAGACAGACAGACAGACAGACAGACATTCATACATACATACATACATACATACATACATACATACATACATACATACATACATACATACATACATACATACATACATACATACATACATACATACATACATACATACATACATACATACATACATACATACATACATACATACATACATACATACATACATACATACATACATACATACATACATACATACATACATACATACATACATACATACATACATACATACATACATACATACATACATACATACATACATACATACATACATACATACATACATACATACATACATACATACATACATACATACATACATACATACATACATACATACATACATACATACATACATACATACATACATACATACATACATACATACATACATACATACATACATACATACATACATACATACATACATACATACATACATACATACATACATACATACATACATACATACATACATACATACATACATACATACATACATACATACATACATACATACATACATACATACATACATACATACATACATACATACATACATACATACATACATACATACATACATACATACATACATACATACATACATACATACATACATACATACATACATACATACATACATACATACATACATACATACATACATACATACATACATACATACATACATACATACATACATACATACATACATACATACATACATACATACATACATACATACATACATACATACATACATACATACATACATACATACATACATACATACATACATACATACATACATACATACATACATACATACATACATACATACATACATACATACATACATACATACATACATACATACATACATACATACATACATACATACATACATACATACATACATACATACATACATACATACATACATACATACATACATACATACATACATACATACATACATACATACATACATACATACATACATACATACATACATACATACATACATACATACATACATACATACATACATACATACATACATACATACATACATACATACATACATACATACATACATACATACATACATACATACATACATACATACATACATACATACATACATACATACATACATACATACATACATACATACATACATACATACATACATACATACATACATACATACATACATACATACATACATACATACATACATACATACATACATACATACATACATACATACATACATACATACATACATACATACATACATACATACATACATACATACATACATACATACATACATACATACATACATACATACATACATACATACATACATACATACATACATACATACATACATACATACATACATACATACATACATACATACATACATACATACATACATACATACATACATACATACATACATACATACATACATACATACATACATACATACATACATACATACATACATACATACATACATACATACATACATACATACATACATACATACATACATACATACATACATACATACATACATACATACATACATACATACATACATACATACATACATACATACATACATACATACATACATACATACATACATACATACATACATACATACATACATACATACATACATACATACATACATACATACATACATACATACATACATACATAAATACATACATACATACATACATCCATGCATCCATACATACATACATACATACATACATACATACATACATACATATAGTTTGTAACATCGAAATATGAGACATAAAAAATTTTCAAAGGATACCCACGATGGCACGATTGCCGCAATGGGAGATCGGGGCTGTATAAATTTTCTGACAGCAAGCTAAAATCGTCATTATAAAGGCGCTTTCATTCAACAAGTTATGTTTTGATAGAATACTAATAACTAATCAATTTTAACACAAAATCCATCAAAATAATACACTAAATTAAAGAATAACTGTATTACTTCTATGTCAAGAATTATTGTTGACCCCAAACAAAAGTTGACAAATAGGTATATAAAAGAGATTTGAGTCATGGGATATTCCTTCGCATATTTTGGAGCAATACTTAGGGCAACACAACTGCTGCGCCTTAATTAAACTTCGATCACCATAATGTCAATGATCTCTATTAAATGTATTTTAAATAACTACCTAAATTAAAGTACCTATACATATGCTTTATGTGTGTAACAGTGTAACAGCCGTCCGTCGTTACATTTTAAATCCTGAGCATCATCTGACAAATTTAGCTTTTATAAAAAATGTCCAGCAATCATCCTAATTGATTGTATCTACTTAAATTGATCATTTAAAATGCCCATAATTGAATTATCCGCCATCCCCTATATGACAAACGCTATATGTTAATACGATAGATTAGTAAATCAGAATTGAAATGACTTGGCGTATTTCTTTGAACGCATTAATCGAGTCCCATCAATAAAAACCCACATATACATCCATAAATCTATATTAAATTAGAAAAAGCTTGTAAACAAAACGATCTGTTATTCTTTAAACACTGTCAGTTGTTAGAAAAACAATTACTTTTAAAGTTTTTATACACTTACACAACTGATAAAAATTCTTGAAACTCATAAACCCATTGTTACGTTTAAATTCTGCAAAACCAAGATTGCCGTGGACAGGCGTTCATTTTGACAGTTCGGGAACCTTTCAGTGCCTTGCTAGCTTTCTGCATAAACGTATGCTTTCGGTAACGAAACAGTCAAGTGATTTTTGTGGTGATGTAAGTAAACCAAATAAATTGAAGCACGGTATTTACCTCCAACGAGCCGATATAACGTGCTATTAGTTTCGCTTGGTGTAATCCTCATTGCTTGCTGAAACTTTTGCTGCTGTAATAAATCTGTCGCCAAATTTAACTTCGTCAAGTGTAGCGTGCGGTGTTGTGCACTATTAGTTTTAGCTGTTTTGGTGTTTTAGTTTAGATTGCCGGAAATATGCCTTTGTAGTTAATTCATGCACATATGGAGGGAGGAAGACGAGTTAGGATGTCGTATTATACATCTAGGTAAGTAAATTAAGTTCTGAATTTTTACTTTATATATATTTTATCTGCTTGCATGACATGATTATATCGGGAAGGTACCGAACCAAACGATACACGTCACGATACAGAAGTTTTATTAAAGTTACATGGTGGTTTGAAACCATTAAAAACGACGCACTGTTGATAACAATGAAGTTAAAACGGTCGCCGTGTAAAATTCAAAAATCAGATATCAAAATTAATAAAATATTTGTTGGACTTTTGTGTTTATTTGGGATCGGTAATGATTGCCCTGTAATATCGTCATTCATCACGTGTAACGGTTGGTTCCAGACCTTGACTATGGAGCTCCAATCTATAATATTAAAAAAACTCGACCGAAATGACCGTTGTTACTTTGTTACAACTATACACAAAAGCTGTTCTATGATAGGACGGACTAGATAAATCTTCTGATAGTATTACAGTTCCGTTATTATCTTCTGTTTCACTTCGATCCCTATTATAAGAAAAAGCGTTACAGCTATCTTACTTTTACTCTGTTGCGCAGTAGAGAACGATTTTAAGGACCCTTGTGTAGGCGCCCTGCGCAAGTAGACAAGAGAGGCGAATATGTCCAGGAGAAGTAGTGGGATCTCTTATTGTTTCTGCTCGCTGGCGGTACTTCGCTTCCCCCGTGTCTAACACTACGCCGTGATATATGTAAAGAGTTCGCTGCATTTAGTGCGTGGTATGCATTAGGTACCGTGTGATTTTGTTTCTCTGTATGGCTGACATTTATTAACTGTGTATATATTGTACTACGGAAGTGGTATTTAATCTAATTAATGTAAAGAGATTTTTTAAATATTCCTACGAAGAAAAGATCTAATTAAAAGGTAAAGGTAGACCATTACCAGATATTATTATTGAAGAATCTGGTGTAAGTAGATAGAAAAGTTACACACGCAAATTTACTAGACTTTTATTTGAAAAATCAATGAATAAAATAATATGCAATATAGGATGTAAATATAGGATATAAAATAGGATGCAATAAAAAAATGCTTTATACTCTGTCAAAGACAACTAACTATTTTACATACGTTCTCCGATTTACCGCTTTTGGTAAGCATTTTAGATTATATTTTCATTAAGTGATGGCGTTGGGCGTTGGGGATATTTAATTTATTTTAAATGGTATATGTAAGGTAATTATCCGCGTATTCTTGTAATATTTCATTTTATGAGGAATTTTGTTTCAGTATAGATGCTCAATCAATACTTGAATGAATTAAAATACCTATGTTTAATAAATTACCCAAAAATGATAAAAACTTCCAAAATTCTGAGTTTTATTGGGATTGGGAGTTTTAGATTGCTAAAAGTCGGAAAGAAATGGAATTAGGAATTAAATAAGGTGGGATGGTAGACATAAGTCTCCTGGTAGTCCAGTTTGCAACCTCGAGAGGTTGCCGCTCTAGAGCCATTGCTGTAAGTGCTATCGAAAAAAAGTTCAAATAAAATATGCAGAGAAAATTGTGCATAATTTTGATCCTATTCATTTTTTGTTTGCGACCAACAGTTTTCGTTCTACGGCGCGCTGAAGTTGGGGGTTGATTTGCAATTTCCATCAAAATCAGATTCGTCGAGGATTATGACGAAGATCGACTTCAAATAATTATCCAATTTTTTTTCGGAAAGAGCA
>CAXKVY010010208.1:0-23093 GCA_964058915.1 Tetropium fuscum
GCTCTTGGTGGGCAGGTCTTCTGAGTAGCCATCAAACACCATACTTGTCGCAGTTCGGTTGTAGTGTATTTTTAGGTAGTCAACGTATTTGGTTAGGACTAATAGAATACAGATTAATGGAATGTTTCAACATTCTTGCACACAACCCGGTGGAGAAGAAATCCACCATCGATCACAAAAGCTGATCCTTCCAGGTTTACCTCATTCAGTGGTGTGAAGAGGTCATAGAACACTGAACCGGGTGGTCCAAAAAAATCACTTTTGATCTCATCGAACGTAGATTTTGTTCCTCTCCTATTTATTTATTATGACCTTCATATGGACCACTGTATTGATATGAGTTAGTTTAGAAGATATTACCAAAAAAAACAGAAGTTAAAATGAAAATTTTTCATAAATATGTAAAATTTGTCCAACTTTGATGAGCATTAATATGAGAACGGGTGGTTCAAAAAATATTTACCTTCCCTAACTCTTAATGCCCTACAACTCTTAATAAGACAATATTTTCGATATTGTGAATGTTTTACGTGATACAAGCGTAAAATCGCGAAAATAACCTCTCTGGGGGTACATTTTTACCCCACCCTCCACTTTAGCACAATTCCGTCGAGGGGGAAACCCCAGGATAGTCGTATTGGACAATAAAAAAGGAAGCCATTAAAATAATAAAACCTTTGGTAGCAATTATTTTCGATAAGTCTATTTTTTTGGTTTTACACTACTGGCCTATCAGGCCTTATGATTAGGATTGTTACTTTAGTGTGAAAATGTAAAATTACTTCGGTATTTTTTTATGAAACTCTAAAATAGAGGGTGTTTAGTTAACCCTGTGCACAAGATGACTGAAAAGAGGCATTTTTTAACACCCTGTATAAGTATTTTTTCTTATTTGGGGTGCAATTACATTCCGATCTATTAAAGCTAAAAATATTCGTAGAAAAATGCAGGAGAGGAGAAGAACCGTGGCCATTAATTTGGCCGTGAGGGCTGGCCACCGCCCCGTGGAAGGCTCAAACGCTTGGGCCGCACAGTTGGGCGACAGTTGTAATGTGTCTTGTTAACATTTTTGGCGCTAGTACCGGGTGTCCGGTTGCGCGGCCGTAGCACCACCGCACGGGTGGTCCCCGCGCTTGATTTATAGCACCGCCAACATCATTTAAATAAAACATTAAGTACATTACAGCTCTCCGTTCTCCGCTGCTGCCTAGAGATAGAGCAGAGCGAGGCCAAAACGCACGGTTTGAAAATGCCCCGGTTTTTTTTATCGGGCAGGCAGGTATGTGCACACGTTTAATTGCTTGAAATTATCGCGACAGCGAAATAAGTCTGCGGAGGTGCAATCTATTATGCAAAATAGGTATCGGATAATGAAACGGAATCTACTACCTGAACTGTTTTGAATAAGTGCACTGTGAAAATATGTTTTATAGTTTTTTATTCGGGCATCATTTTCGGTATAGCGATATTTACGAATTAATTTATCAAAAACTGTATAACAAAATGTCTTCAATGTTTGACGAGGTGTTAAGTAGATCTTCCTTTATATGTGTGATTTTTTTGAAAGAAAACCGCTTTGTACGTTTTTAGTTATTTAAAAAATATTGTAAGGTGATATTTTCAATAATCAAATTCTAATATTTCTACATAAGACGTATAGTTTTATTTTAAATTGAACGAAATAATGCGAAAATACCTTTGAAATCTACAGTCTGTATAAAATGTATACTAAGTTCACTAACCACCTAATGAACAATTGAAAGGTCCAATGCAAGAAGTGCATTAGTCACATTTTGCAGTTTTCGATAAAAACTTTTATTTTAAAAAAAAGTTTTTATTTTTCTCCGGAACAGTGCTGCTACTTCAAATCTATCATGGGTAGTAGATCCAATCATAAAATAGTAGTAGATTAGAGGGAGGGAGTAGTAGATTTAAAAAAACGCGCGAAATAACATGTAATATACGGGCGTATACATCAAATTTTTTTAAGCAAACATAACGGAAAGAACATACAGTTTTTTATTTTACTTCAGTAAAGATTTATTAACCAACAAAAATTTTTTATGACACGACACACACACACGCTTTGCTGTCTATCTATCCAATATCCATAGATAAGATATGGCCAATAAATAATATAATAAAAACGTGTAATATTTCAAATTATTTTATTTTATAATATTTAAGAATACAAAATCAGAGTAAAGAACGACTAAGTTATTCATAAATATCAGTGTCAGAGTCAATTTTTTCATCAAAACCTTCATTTTCTAAACCAGGACGCGTAGTAACAGATGTTGCATTATTGTTATTCGTTAGTTCTTTTAAAAAAATTCTGTGTCTGATGTTACAAAAGAAAGCAGATGCTTAACGTTTTGAAGTTTAACGCTTTTTATTGACAGGTAACTATCCCAATAGGCCAGTGGCATCGCTGCTGTAAGTCGACTTTGGCCAACTTTGTGGAGTTTCATTTCCATTCCTTCACCATAATATGTTTTTTTAGCTGTGGGCGATCTCCTCTATTAAACTGTGTGTACCTGACTTGAGAAATGCCAGAAATAGAAGGTTTAAGGTGTGGTGTAAGCCATCCCTTAAAATCTTTTACGTTAATAATCCTATCATCTTCTTTAAGCTTTCCATCTGACCTTAAAGAATGCTGAATAAAAACACATTTAAACGGATGCTTCTTATATTACAACTCGTAACTAAATTGACATAATATTCTAGATTGGCAACTTTCTCAGTTTTCAGCTTTCTTTTTTCTATTAAACCGAAGTCTCGATATATGGGCATTATGCTGTGACCAGGAACTGGGTATAAAATTTGTATATATACCCAGTGTATCTCAAGAATATCTTTCAAACATAGCTGATCAAGAAAGGCAAACAAAAATCGGTTTTTATTTTGACTAAAACAGTTGTCACAGTACAATTTAACAATTTTGTATGATTCGTTCTGTTTTCAGCTATGAAATCATCTAAGCTTTTTGCGCAAAATGTTCAGCATACATGTACATAGTAGTTTCATTAGTTGCTAGAATCTTAATTCCTTAAGTTGTGGATCCAAAGTTGCCGTAAATAATATTCGTCCTGCACATTTGTTACTGGAACCGGCATATTCTTTTGGTAATCACAGCATATTGCAAGAACGTTTGGATCTCTCTCTTTGACAATGCATTTCAATTCATCTTGAAAGACATTCGCCTTTCTCAAGTGAAGTTCATGTTGAACTTTTAACTCTTTTTTATCATCATTAGCATTTAAATCTGCTTGCTGTAAAGAAACCAGAAATTAAGTACAAGTCGTACAAATATCTTTTCTGGGAAACCCAAAGCTAATATTAAATTCCTCAGTAAATACCCTTCGAAACATTTCATAACTGATTTTTGGTTCACCATGATTTTGCTCCAAAAACCTACGATGTAACTCAGGTACTCATAAGTCCGGTTTCAGGTATTTTCTCAGTTTATTTTGCGGACATGAATAGTGGGATTCACGAGCAGGGATTTCTTCGATAAATTTTCTTACTTTATTTGACATGCAAATGTGTTTTGATATTTGATTCGTGTCGGCCTCTTAGATCTTTTAAAACAGCGGAAAGTGTCTGGATTTTGCGTAGCAAAGCTGTATTGTTTTTTTCTTCTACTTGTACTATATATCTATATGAAACACTTCTGCTTTTTGTATCTTCTTTTCTGCATCTCGAACGTCGTGGTGTTTGTGGCTGTGTACATCCTTTTAGATAAATATTTTGTTCCGTGCTGGTGGTAAAAGTTTTAAACTTTTCAAAAATCATGGTTTGTTCCTCAATATTAAGCTTAGAGGCACACTTACACCGACGGGTACGTATTGGCCGGCTATGAAGAACATCAAAATTACTTTTCTTTTTAATGTTCCTTTTCCTGGTTTCTGGTTTTGATTTTCTTTTTTCCAACACTTTTCTGTTCTAGTTTTTTATCTTCTTTTCTCCCTGTCTTCTTTTCTCTTTTCTCACGCGTCAGACAGTAGAGAGAGTTTGTGGGTATTGAAGCTTAGTCTCAAGCTGTCACGTTCGTCTATGTAACCCTCAGTCCACTCGTTGACTAAGCGAGAGAGATGAACTTGAATCTAAAGTATTTACAACAATATATCAGGAGGTTCCGTCTGGTCGGGTTACCGTCCAATTGTTTTCCGCTCTGAATTGAATTGGATTGGATTGAATCCATGATACTAAGAGTACAAGATATGATCACTTGGGAAACGTGTTTAGAACAAACTCGCGCATGACGTCACCCCGTGACAAAAATGCATGGCGATATATGGAGACGAAAGCTCTTAACATGGTTTTATTATATTTCGTTATGATCCGACTGTTATAATTATTTTGGACATTGTTTAAGTATACAAGGTTATGAACTTGAGAAACATTTCATATTTTAATTTTTCTCGTTTATTAAAGCACTTTCATTGGGTTTATTTTTTGTAAAACGTTTACTTTTAGCATAATATATTACCATGAATTAAAAATAATCTCTCAAGTTATTAAACGCCCCGTATAGGTAGGTACATAAAAGAACAAGACAACCCAACCAACATGATATTCCCGCTCATTAAAGGGCCCGTACCCCGAACACTGGCAAATAGCTGGTGTTGGAGAGCTGGGAGCTGGTACTTTGCGTTGAAGGTCTACTACGGCACGAACGGGAATCAATGACTATCCACGTCTATAATCCTTGAACTGGAATAGCACTTAGTAGAAGGATTGTTTCTAAAGAACCTGTACATTAATTAGTAATTACTGCATTAGACCTTTACTTTTCTATAACTGCACGGAGTCTTTACAGTTAAAGCAAGTGAACGCGTAATAAAGACAAAATATAGATATAAATATACATTAGTTTATTTTATATAATTAATTATGAAAACCGTCACAAAATAACTAATAATATTCACATTTCCTTTAAACATACGCGCCAATTTAGCTTCGGTTATTTTTTATTTTCTCCCGTGTCGTGTTGCTGTTCCGATTTTGCAGATGTCGGATGTTGTTTGTTTGGTTTTGGATTTTTTAGTGTTAAATTGATATTGCTGATTAAATTCGTACAATAATTATTATTCGTACATAGTGCAGTTTTTTTACTATTTAGAGCAGGCACAATTTAGCATGTACACACAACCGCACGAAAGGTAAGTTTTGACATAACCATAACCTGAGTTTTATTTGGCATCTTTAGCCTTTAGCTAAGATTTTCTTTTATAACGTATATACTTGATACTCTTAATTATTTATTAATATAATTATGTCATCCATAATTAAAGAAAAAAGTAAAAGGCAAAGACGTGAAGGTACAGCATTATCTTTCAACTTCCACTTATTTTTGGGCAATTGCAATAATTTGTCTATAACCTGAAAATCATAATCAGAAAAATGCTTCGAACATATTCTAGCATTTTTAATATTAAAATCATGCGTTTGGTAGCACTTTTGCACCCATAATTTGCAAATCTCTGCTGCAGTTGGAAAACTAAAGTATGTACCTACTGGAAGAATTTTTACTTTTTTTATTATTATTACTGGTATAACCCTTCATTGCACAGTAAACCATTGTTAATCACAATCACAAATGACCAAAATAATTAAAATAACGCATTTAAACTTATAAAATAATGTATTTAAACTTATAAAATGATGTATTTTAAAGATGTGTCAAATTTGAATATTTGAAATTTGTCACGGAATGACGTCAGCAGAGCGAGAGAGATAGGGGATCGCATGCGCGTTAGTATATCTTGTAGTCTTAGTATCATGGATTGAATCTATTCGACTGCCGTCGCAGTACTTGCTAAATATGAGTAGGTATTTCGGAGCGACATACAGTGGGGCGGCATCTAGCGCCAGTTGCCTCTGCATATGTGTCAGGGGCGTACGGTCAACGAGTATTAAAGGGTGCGGTATACGGGCGGACGGTAACAGTAGGTATTTTAAAATTTTACTTTGTTTTAAAACACTGACAATAAATCATTATTTTAATTGAACGTAATTTAATATCATACATGTTTGTACATATGTAAATGTGACAGAATTTGCTGTGTAACGTTTAATACATATAAGACGTTTAATTCATCAACATAAGAAATAGTGTGTGTTTAAGATCACAAGATTGATGCTTGCTGCGTCTTACCAATAGCGATAATATTTCGTACTCAGATATGTTCTAGCATTTTTGAAGTGAAAACTGTATTAACGGGTGCTGTGTATTGCGGGTTGTGCTAATACGGGCGGTCGATTACAGTATATATATTTTAAAATTCGAAAATTAGAAGTTTTAACTTCTATCGTGTGGTCATAATAAACCCATGTTTTTTTACCAAGGTCTTTGCTTTGCGTATTTTTAATATGAAAAACCACATTTTCTGTTTTTGAAACATTTTGTGTTAACTGATTATTTGCTACGAACCAATATTCAACCATACTTTGTGTGCAACTTATTTCAGTTATTAAATCCTTGACAGTTTTAAATGATGTTGTTATAGTTGTAATGTAGTATTGCATTGAATGCAAATTTTGTTGTTTTATTTGCTATCGTCAGCAAATAAAATCTGTAATTGTGAATATGTTAACAAGCCATCTTCAAAGCCTTCATTAATAATTTTAATTAAAGAGTTTATAGCTAGTGTTGTATAGTGTTTAGCACTAACACCGAATTGGTGGGAATCGAATAAATTATTTTTTTCAAAGTGGCTATAGTAATTTGGTTCTTTGATATGATTCTCAGAATTTTGGCTAAAAAAGTATAACGACAATTGGACGATAATTTGGATTATCCTTAGTGTCTTTATAAATTGGTATGACTCTTTAATTAATCTTTAATTAATAATAATAATAATAATAATAACAATGTTTATTCATCTTTGATACAATAATGGTATAATCTATAATACAAATTATAGGAATAAACATTAGTAGGTAATCACAGAAGTATCGATAGATACTTGTACGTGATAATGATACATTCCTGGTAAACAGAAATCAAACATATATATACATATATATATATATATATACATATATACACACATACACTGAGCTCGTAAAGTTTGGAATAAATTCAATTAATCGTTATTGAAGGATTTTCACAGGAAATCCTCGGACACGTCAACCTTATTTTATAAAATGTCACTTTTTTCAGCCATCGATTTTTTTTTTGTTTTGTTCGTTTTTGAGCTATGACGTCATCGACAATTTTTTTAAATGACAACCCATATTTTTTTTCACGGATTTCGATAGAGCCCTTTTTTCTAAGTGCGAATATGTCAAAAACATAGTACCTTTAACATTAAAGTTTTCGAGATATTCGGTTGCAAAGTTTATAAAATGTACCATGGCACCATGCATAAGCTATCGGGCGGGTCAAGATTTTTAATAGCTTATTGATTCTAATAGCTTATAGCTTATTACATTTTAAAAGATTAAGGAGTAATATTATTTATTTTGGTAGCTTATCGAACATTTTGAAAGATTTGGGAGTAATCTGTTTAATTTTTTAACAACAATTTAAACAAATAAAAAAATATTTTAACAAATAAATGATAAATAATTAAAGTAAAAAATAAAATCAGAGTAAATTTTCAAAGTGACCTCCATTCACTTCCTGGAAATATCCCATCCGCCACTGAAACTCCTGCAGAACCTTACCAACAGTATCGGGTTGAATGGTTCGAATTTCATTGCGAATTCTGTCCTTTAATTCTTCGATGGTATTTGCTCTATTGAAATAGACTTTGCTCTTTAAATAGCCCCATAAAAAGTAGTCTAGGGGAGTGAGATCTGGAGATCTAGGGGGCCATTCGATAGTTCCCCTGCGACCAATCCAATGGTTAGGAAATACATGGTTTAAATAATCGCGAACGATCACTGCAAAATGGGGTGGTGCACCGTCTTGTTGGTACCATATCGTGTGATGGGGCAGATCTGGATCTACGTCATTTGGGTAAAGTACCGCAAGTGCAGGGACTAAGTCGTCTCTTAAAAATTCTAAATATATTTCACCTGTTAATACGCCTTCAAAGAAAAATGGGCCCAAAATACGATTACCTACAATACCAGCCCAAACGTTAACTTTTTGTGGAAACTGACTACGAGGTTTCCATTTTCCAGTGTGGATTTTCAGGAGACCAATATCTACAGTTTTGCCGGTTAACTGTGCCGTGGAGATAAAAGGTAGCCTCATCAGAAAAAACAATATTGCGTAAAAATCCGTCGTCATCAATCAGGCGTTGCAACATGGTTTGGCAAAACTGTAACCTACGGTCAGGATCATCTTCGTTTAACTCTTGGACCAAAACCACTTTATACGGATGCCATTTGTTCAATTTCAAATATTTCAAGACGGAGCTTTGGACTATTCCGTTGTTTGCCGCCACTTGGCGGGTGGGTAAATGGGGATTTTCTTGAAGCTCTAGTAGAACATTCAATTTAACATCTTGTTGCACTGGTGGACGACCCGTTCTAGGGCGATCTCTCGTATGACCCACTTCTAAAAACTTTTGTTCTATTTTGCTAACGGTGGACTGTGTAATTGGTTCTCTGTTTGGATATTTGTTGTTAAATAAACGGCAAACTTCTACTTGTGTGCGAGCTCTGTCCCCGTAACCGATCATCATCAAAATTTCGATTCTTTCCCTTTCACTCAAACGACGGACCATTTTTAAATAAAATGAATTATGATGGAATAATGATTAATCAACTTACTTAATGATATTATTCAACTGATTAAAACACAAACTTGCGAGGAAAAACTTCAAAATTGTGACAACTGTCAAAACTGTTGTTTTTCCTGCGCTTTCTTGATAAATGATTAGCATTTGGTCATCGCTTGTATAATTCATTCTTAAAACTTTGCAACCGAATATCTCGAACACTTTAATGTTAAAGGTACTATGTTTTTGACATATTCGCATTCAGAAAAATGTGCTCTATCGAAATCCGTGAAAAAAAATATGGGTTGTCATTTAAAAAAATTGTCGATGACGTCATAGCTCAAAAACGAACAAAACAAAAAAAAATCGATGGCTGAAAAAAGTGACATTTTATAAAATAAAGTTGACGTGTCCGAGGATTTCCTGTGAAAACCCTTCAATAACGATTAATTGAATTTATTCCAAACTTTACGAGCTCAGTGTATATATACATACATATACACACACATATACACACACATATACATACACACACATATGCACATTTTTAATTTAAATTATAATATGCATTACAGTAAATAGTTTACTATACTAATATACGTTGATTGATTATATTACTAAATAACAATCTGTCATTTTGACTTATCCATAATTTTAGTCTGTTTTTGTAGTTATTATAAGAATGTATATGTTGCATTTCTCTAGGGATAAGAATATACAATCTAGGTACCAGGTAAGTAGTACATCTTTGTCCAATTGTTTTCTCACAACGAGGGTATAATATAGTCTCAGGTCGGCGTGTATTATAAGGATGTTCATGGGGAGCTAAACTAATTTTGCCTTGTTTCAAAAAAAGCATTATTCTTAGAAAATACAGCTGCCTTAAGTCGAATATATTAGATTCCCTATATAATGAATTACTAGGATAAAAAATATTTCTCTTATATATTATTCTTAAGATCCACTTTTGTACAACATGAACATCATAGAGATAACAGTCATACACACCTCCCCATCCTATGATACCATACGTTAATAACGATTGTATTAAAGAAAAATACATAATTCTCAATTGCTGAATATTCAAAAAATCTCTTAAGTATTTAAATTTAGGTATCAAACCCCTTATCCTTCCTACAAGCTGTTTCATTTGTAACTCCCACCTCATATGTCTGTCAATATGAACACCCAGATATTTTACTGAAGAAGATTCAAAAATTTGCATATTGTGACCTACGCTTAAAGGACCCAACGCAGGGAGACCTGTGTTATAAGAAACAAAAGGTAAGTACATTGTCTTTCCATAATTTAAGGTCAGCTTGTTGTACTGCAACCATTTAACAATTTCTGGAAACTCATTTTCTATTTCTCTTTTTAGGTTTAGCCAGGAAGATGACGTATATATAACAGCTGTGTCGTCAGCAAAACTAATAATCTTACCACGTGTCTTAAGGCTCAATAAACTGTCGATGTAAATAGTGAAAAGGACTGGTCCCAATACCGTCCCTTGGGGAACACCATAGGTAACCGTCTGCAAATCACTCTGAACATCATCCAGTTGGACCAGCTGTTCTCTGTTTGATAGATAGCTTTCAAATATTTTATACGATTTTCCACGTATTCCGTATTTATTTAATTTATTCAACAGTCTTTTATGACATACCGTATCAAAGGCTTTAGAAAGGTCGAGAAATATGCTGATTATAGGAGTTTTTTTATCCAATGCCTCATAGACATATGATGTTAATTGATGAATCGCATCATCAGTCGATCGTCCCTCTCTAAAACCATATTGAGAGTTCGATAATATTTTATATTTGTTTAAGAAACTACGAAGTCGTTTGTTTATTACTTTTTCTAAAACCTTTGAAATGTTTGACAAAAGAGAAATTGGGCGATAGTTCCCTATATCTAATTTACTGCCACTTTTGTATAGTGGCTTTATCACAGCACATTTTAGAATTTTTGGAAAATATCCCTCCTCCAAACAGTTATTTATTAGGTAAGTTAATGGCTGAACTATTTCATGTCGAATTTCTTTTAATGTTTTCGATTGAATGTGATCTAGTCCTGGTGTTACCTTTTCTTTTAGATTATTTATTATATCTAATATCTCTAGTTCATCAGTTGGGTACATAAACATTGTGTTTTCCAAGCATTCCAAATGATCATTGAAATTATTGATATCTGGTATTTTTGCAGCTAATTTTTCTCCAATTGTACTATAATGATTATTGAAATGATTAACAATTTCTTTTTTGCAGGTGACCCTTGACCCGTCTAGTAATTCAACCTTTTGTTTTGTTTGGATGTTATAGTTTGTATAATGAATCTTTGCGTGTGCGTCACAACAACTGTATGAATCAATCAGTTCAAGGTCATTAATTTCAGTGAAGGCGGGAGTAAAATGAAAATGTGTTTTTATTTTCACTCATCACCGGACAACCAATTAAAAGTTAGAAAAAATGTTGGCTTCGTAAATACTCATGAAGTGACAATTTACTTTGTAAAATAATAATAGTTATTATTATTTACCTCTGATCACGGTTATACAACTAAGATCAGAAATCTATTTTCATAAAATAATTTACCATAGCCTGCAATATTTTTGTATATATGATGTTGGCAACACGTTTCTTACTAAACCAGCTGTGATTTGACACTCGAGTGAGGTTATAATTATCTTGAAAGCTGAAAATATAGGCGAAAAATATAGGCTGATGCTATACCTAGCATCAGCAACACGCTGCAAAAAAGTTTTTAATAAGTATTGATAAGTATATTATTCTAGTTTTCCTCGTTTACCTCTTGAATGCCATTAACAGAAACTAAAGGGCCCATGTTCCCTTTTTCAGCCGCGAAATATTTAAGTAAATTGGCAACAAGTCCCCTTGCTTGCGAATTTAACCTTTTTCCAGGCATTTTTAGGTTATAGTTCTTAAAAGAACTGATTTTATTTTCACTCTTGTAAGTCTCTGAGAAAAAGAACAATACAAGGAAACAATTATATCCGTGATATACACTTTACAACTTGTCTAATAGCACCACAAATCAATCAAAAGAGAACGAAAAAAGCAAAATTACGACAACACTATACCACAAAACAAGATGTTTTGTGAACGCTACTTAAACTGTCAGAGTAATATTGACAAGCGCTACGACTACTATTCATATAGACGTCTCTTTTTAATTCCGTTTCAATCCATTCGATCGTATCGATCGCGTGTCTTAGCGGCTCGATGACATACGTAACCATATAGCTTGCCTATATAATGCGTTTAGCAATCTCACGTATGTCCTAGCTAATTTCATACACACGCAAAGATTCATTATACAAACTACAAACTTGTTGAAGGCAAAGAAAGTATTTCATACTGTTATTGTTTTAAGAATTTTACTACTTACTCAGTTTAATTTTTATTTGTCAAATAACTGTCAAAATCAGTAAATAGATACAATAACAGATTGTTCTGAACTTGTAACTGAAAAATATGTTACCAAAGAATCCCCTTACGTTGCTGCGTGTATATCGAACAATATAGTTATAATACCAAGTACATTTCTAACGAAATATCAATTAACCCAATGTCGCCTATAAACCGACATGATTATATGGGAGAGGCCCATATCCACACCAGCATGAACCATTCCTCCACTACCAAACGCATTTGTGTATGAATTTGTTATCTAAACGGCACCCACCTTAACAGTCGGCTGACTGACAGAGAACATTTTTCAACGACAACTTCGCTATTTGTTTAATTAACAAACCACCCATTTCATAAATATATTTTCTCGTACCTACTTCCTTATCTGCGAACGCGGACTGGTGACCTTAACACATTATTTGAAATGTCATTTTGGATTACCAAGACGGCTTCTATGTGTATCTTGCCACTGATAATCTCTTTGGCAGGGCACTGCTTGAGAGGTATTTCACGACCACTACAAGCTACAAGACAGTCACTAATGGTCGCAATTTACTTCAAGATCATACGCGTTTTTTAACCGGCTGATATCATCGTTCCAATGGTATCATTTTTTAAATTAAAAACATTATACTTAATCCCAGTTTGACGTTAAGGGGATTGAGAATACTTAAAATATATATTTTTTAATTACCAGGATATAAACAGCATCAAATCTTCTATAAAAATCCTGCACAAATTAACGCACCACTATAAAGGACTTGTATATTTTCATATATGTTTATTGTCAATTTATTCATATATGTTTATTGTCAAAAATTATGTCAATGGGTCACTAGCGTTGCAATATTTTTGATCCCTCCTGTATGAAGTTACATATTAGGACTTTCGGTAACATCAAAGAAAAATATTTAATTTAATTGGGAATAGATTTTTTTAATATTTTGTAGTTAAAACAGAAAAAAATTGACTTAGAAATTCACCCTATTTTATTTGTGACTTTTTTGTGAAAAAAAATGCAACCGAATCTTTAAATTGCCATAAATATTTTTTTATTCGGTGTTTGTGTACTTTGCCAAATGCCGATTACGAATGAAGAGGCGATTGATATGTTTCAAGTTTATTTCGATTGTATGCGAAACGCAACAGTTGCTGCGAGAATATATGCAGTAGATTTTTCTGAACGAAGGCATTATAATAAAAGAGTTTTCACTCGATTAGCCCTACGTTTACGAACTACTGGAAATTTCTATCGCCTATGACATATATGGGCACCACCGACTCCCGGGCCGGATCCGGCCCTCCACCAGCTACAATCCCGGCCCTCCACCAGCTACTATCCAGCCCGCGAGAGATTCAGAAAATTCAAGTAACGATATCAATTCAAATAGATAAATAATAATAAGCGTACGCAGTGGAACGCCACAGATCTACTCAGAAATAGTCATTAGAACAAATGTCTCTTTTTGCAGTCATCTTGTGCACAGGGTTAACTAAACACCCTGTATTTTAGAGACAAATAGCTAATTTTATGGAAATGAAAGAGAAAACATTGCCGCAAATTTGTGATCTAACTTGGCTTTGTGACTTGGCATTCTTGGTAGATATCACAGGACACTTAGACGACCTGCACTTGAAGCTTCAAAAACAAGGGCAATTGGTAAATCAGCAAAATTCAACAAATTCGCTTGTGGGAAACACAAATGAGAAGTAAAAACTGCAGGTTGCAGATGGAGATTTTGATAGAAGACTGGACAACCGCCAATGGCTGTTAAATATGCTTCAAGATGATCCTCAACTACTGTCACATATTTTATGGACATATGAAGATACTTTTAATAGCAATGGTGGGGTAAAACTCTACAATATGCATTACTGGTCAAGAAAAAATACGTATTGGATGTTAGAAGTCCGGCATCAAGGTCGGTGGAGTGTCAATGTTTGATGTGGTGTACTAGGACACATAATTATTGGCCCTTATATATTTGATGAAACAGTTCATATCTCAATTTTTTAAGAGAACAACTGCCCATTATTTTCAAAGATGTGCCTCTATAAACCAGGACAACATGCTTCTGCCACATGATTGATGGATGTCCAGCACACTTGCTGTGCTGTGAATATCTGGACAACATTTCCTCACAAGTGGATTGGAAGAGGCCTGTAAATTGGGACAATCTATTCTGGCAATGATAGGGTAAAAAATGTTCTCTCCAATAAAACCAAATCGTTTGATTCTGTTAAGACAAACCGGGGCAATCGCCATTTTTCTTTACAAATGTTTATCTTCCCCCACCACTTAATTTTCAGAGCTATGAAAAATATTTTAAGACCACGTAAATCAAATTTTACGAACATTACCATGCAAGAACATATATTTTCAGTATACCTTAGGTATCATAGCAACTTAATAGGCAATTGATTACGTTAAGGAACCAAGACGTTCACGGGTTTTTATTGCAGGAAACGGTCAATGGGTCATTTAAGAAGAAAAAACGGCGGAGTGCTATTAAATTAGAGATAGTGGTGAAAATGTACCCTTTTCAGTTTCTTCAAAATATCTCGCAAACGAAGCAAAAATTTTAAAACTTTTTTATACCGAAAATGTTGAAATAAAAGAAAAAAATAGATATTTTTTTAAATTTTTTGCCTATAACTTTTTGAGAGTCAGAGATAGGTATAGGCATTGCTTTATAGAAAAAAAAGTAGACACAATTTCCTTTAAAATGCTGGGGCAAAAAATTTTTTGAGTTAAAAATTGACCGAAATATGGCCACTCGAACATTTTTCGACTTTTATACCTCTTACACAGATATTGTTTTGATTCTCATTTTGTTGAAAAAATTATTATTTTATTTAATAAAAAAGTAATTTCAAGTAACGGTTACATACATTTTACATGGGTTACATTGTAACATTGATGATATCGTTTGAGAATGTTGTTGAAGAAATATGATAACACCATGGTTACATACATTATTTGAATAGTTACCTATGTATTATCAACCAATAAACTTAAAATACCTAAAGTAAAATAATAATTTTTTGAAACAAAAAGAATGAAAATAATATCTGTATAAGATGGATAAAATACGGAAAAAAAGCTATATTCTATTGGTCATCTTTTGGTCAATTTTTAACCCAACAATTTGTTCTACCCAGCATTTCCTTAGATAACATGTCCTTTAAAATAAAGGAAATGTTATCTATTTTTTTCTATAAAGCAATGCCTATACCTATCTCTGACCCAAAAAAATTATAGGTAGAAAAGTAAAGAAAAAATGAAATTTTGTTTTTTTTCAACATTTTCGGCATAAAAATATGTTTTAAATAAGCCATTTCGATGGGAAATTCACTCTACAATGTGTTATAGATTTTTTCCCCAGCGTTCTATGTCATAATAAGACCAACGTCCTCTGTTAATGAATCACCCGGTACATATTGGGGAAACTTGCGACATTTACATCTCAATTTATGCTACCATGGGGTAAAATGAAACGAATTTTAAAAGAACGTCGAATTTATAAAATTTCATGTGTCCCATTTTACCCGAATGATTTTTAAATAAGTACACAGGATAATTTAGCCGTTTGACGGTACCTCAAAGTGCTAAATTCGCACCAAAATCTAAACAATAACACTGATACTAACTCATCTGCTTATACCTTCTCCAAAACCAAGTTAATTTATACTATATAATGTATAACGTCCGCTTATTGCGGGAATTTCGTCCCCAGAACCCGCTGGCCATTAAACCCCGCTCCCATATTAGCAGCATATTCAACTAACAACTTCTCCACCATCAATAATGACGCCGCCGGGGCCTTAAATAGCCCCATAATAAGTGGCATCCCTGCAGACCCATATTTCAAGAGAGTTAATACCGCCCTAATGTCCCTAGGAGTTTCCTAACTGCGCCACAATTGCTCTAATTAGAGACAAATGTCGACCTCTACGACAACTGTCATGAATAGATAGTCCTGGATATAGAACAGGGGTAGCCTGAAGGGACTGCTCTTTAGAGGTTATGTTAGTGGCAATAACAATGTCTTTGTACGTTTTTAATGAGCTTTGATTTATAATAATGTTGTTGGCCAACATTAATTTTTATGATGTATCTTGCACATCTATTTTTTTATTATTCATTTTCTCAGTCAGGTTTGTGGTGACGGCTGGTAGAAGTTCAGGATGATCATTATCATATGCTGAAAATGAAGCATATATTATGGTCAATTTAAATAGGAGAGAACTTCAGGAAAAACTTGCGAAACGTATTTTCTAAAGGAGCTGTCGAGAATGGTTCTCTCGCAATAACAAAGACTGTTTTATTGTTGCAAGTGTGATATTGATATTGATGATTAAATGATTCGGTTGACACTTCGGTGATTAAATGATTCGGTTGATTAAATGATACTCAGCCGTTTTTGAGATGAGATAGAGGACGGAGAGCGCCCCGCGCTTACTTATTCACAGCATAATGCAAGGTCAACCGTAAGTCCCGGTAAATAATACGCCAGTTATAACATTGTATTACTTTGTCAATTATATTTATTTTATCTTTGTTTATGTCTGATACCATAAGCTAAGCGTTACGATATCTACGTGCCAGAATGAAGGCACAAAAATACCGACGTAGCAAATACATGCTTGCATTTATTTTATATAAAAGGCCAGCTACACTGACCGACCACAACATTTCTTATGTATTCACTTTGCTGTACGCAATGAAGTTTGTTCCTATGTGAATAAGTTTATGTTTGGTAGTTCTTCTGTGGAGACACTTAATTCGCCGTATAAAGTCTTTAAATCATAAAACAGCTAAGAAAAACTGCTAATCTTTCAAAATCCTATGTTTGTTTCGAGAAACAATGATCGTGCCAATTAGTCAAGAGAAATCTTTGTCAAATCGATGTTAAATCGATGCCTACCTGGAAGGAGGTGGTAGAAGGGTCATTTGGCATCCATATAAAAAAACGTAAATATGAAAAATTTTATGATTTTTTTATATTGTCAATTTTCTGCTTTTTAAACAATAATGTCATCAATATTTATGTATTATTAAGCACTAAATTTAACTTTTCATACTCTGAAATATTTTCTTTTCTTTATCCGAAATACAGAAACTTGCAACCAAAAAAAATATATATATGGATAAAAACATAAAATGATATTTATTAAAAAATAATTATAATGGTAATTAAAAATAAGTGTCGATTTTAATTTTTTTTTAAATATTACAATTGCTTTTAAAACATATCTATTTTATCCTCTTTAAGTGGCATGATCCTATATATCTTTTTACCAGTCACCAGTAGCGGCTCCTGGTAAAAAATTTAAGGTGTTCTGCAATTTTTGTAAAAAAAACACCTATTTTTTATAAATTAAGTCTTGACGTTCAGACAGACTTCAAACATACACTGTAACGATCGCTATGTATTTCTTTGGAAGTGTATTTACATATTGAAGAATTCTTTAGGTGCTCACTTAGAGTCAGTGGCGTAGCAAAACTTTCACGTGCTCGTAAGCAAATTTTCCCATGTGCCCCCTACCCACACCGCTAACCATGGACAACATTATAAAGAGGATATACAATAAAACAAAAATTTTCAAAAACTAATTTATTTAAAAAAAGAATCGAATTGATTATACACCTTGCTATCTAGGGTAGTTACTGCTCAAGGGGAGGGGAGAAAATTCTGCATCGCGGCGCTTTTCGGAAAATAGGGCCGTTGTTGTAAACGGATTTTCATCCCCCACCCTTGAACAGCAACTCCCCTAGATAGCAAGGTGTCTTGATAACACAATTCGATTCTTTTTTTAAATAAATTAGTTTCTGAACATTTTAGTTTTGTTGTATTATGTGCCATCGAAAAAAAGTTTAAACAAAACATGTAGAGAACTGTGTATAGTTAGTGTTGGTCCCATTTTTTTTCGTTTGTGAATAATTTTCGTCCTACGGCGCATCAAAGTTTTTTGTAATATGCGACCAAAACTATAAGCAAATTAGGCATCTGCCGACTCAACATTGCTCTTTCCGAAAAAAAATTGGATAATTATTTGAAGTCGATCTTCGTCATAATCCTCGACGAATCTGATTTTGATGGAAATTGCAAATCAACCCCCAACTTCAGCGCGCCGTAGAACGAAAACTGTTGGTCGCAAACAAAAAATGAATAGGATCAAAATTATGCACAATTTTCTCTGCATATTTTATTTGAACTTTTTTTCGATAGCACTTACAGCAATGGCTCTAGAGCGGCAACCTCTCGAGGTTGCAAACTGGACTACCAGGAGACTTATGTCTACCATCCCACCTTATTTAATTCCTAATTCCATTTCTTTCCGACTTTTAGCAATCTAAAACTCCCAATCCCAATAAAACTCAGAATTTTGGAAGTTTTTATCATTTTTGGGTAATTTATTAAACATAGGTATTTTAATTCATTCAAGTATTGATTGAGCATCTATACTGAAACAAAATTCCTCATAAAATGAAATATTACAAGAATACGCGGATAATTACCTTACATATACCATTTAAAATAAATTAAATATCCCCAACGCCCAACGCCATCACTTAATGAAAATATAATCTAAAATGCTTACCAAAAGCGGTAAATCGGAGAACGTATGTAAAATAGTTAGTTGTCTTTGACAGAGTATAAAGCATTTTTTTATTGCATCCTATTTTATATCCTATATTTACATCCTATATTGCATATTATTTTATTCATTGATTTTTCAAATAAAAGTCTAGTAAATTTGCGTGTGTAACTTTTCTATCTACTTACACCAGATTCTTCAATAATAATATCTGGTAATGGTCTACCTTTACCTTTTAATTAGATCTTTTCTTCGTAGGAATATTTAAAAAATCTCTTTACATTAATTAGATTAAATACCACTTCCGTAGTACAATATATACACAGTTAATAAATGTCAGCCATACAGAGAAACAAAATCACACGGTACCTAATGCATACCACGCACTAAATGCAGCGAACTCTTTACATATATCACGGCGTAGTGTTAGACACGGGGGAAGCGAAGTACCGCCAGCGAGCAGAAACAATAAGAGATCCCACTACTTCTCCTGGACATATTCGCCTCTCTTGTCTACTTGCGCAGGGCGCCTACACAAGGGTCCTTAAAATCGTTCTCTACTGCGCAACAGAGTAAAAGTAAGATAGCTGTAACGCTTTTTCTTATAATAGGGATCGAAGTGAAACAGAAGATAATAACGGAACTGTAATACTATCAGAAGATTTATCTAGTCCGTCCTATCATAGAACAGCTTTTGTGTATAGTTGTAACAAAGTAACAACGGTCATTTCGGTCGAGTTTTTTTAATATTATAGATTGGAGCTCCATAGTCAAGGTCTGGAACCAACCGTTACACGTGATGAATGACGATATTACAGGGCAATCATTACCGATCCCAAATAAACACAAAAGTCCAACAAATATTTTATTAATTTTGATATCTGATTTTTGAATTTTACACGGCGACCGTTTTAACTTCATTGTTATCAACAGTGCGTCGTTTTTAATGGTTTCAAACCACCATGTAACTTTAATAAAACTTCTGTATCGTGACGTGTATCGTTTGGTTCGGTACCTTCCCGATATAATCATGTCATGCAAGCAGATAAAATATATATAAAGTAAAAATTCAGAACTTAATTTACTTACCTAGATGTATAATACGACATCCTAACTCGTCTTCCTCCCTCCATATGTGCATGAATTAACTACAAAGGCATATTTCCGGCAATCTAAACTAAAACACCAAAACAGCTAAAACTAATAGTGCACAACACCGCACGCTACACTTGACGAAGTTAAATTTGGCGACAGATTTATTACAGCAGCAAAAGTTTCAGCAAGCAATGAGGATTACACCAAGCGAAACTAATAGCACGTTATATCGGCTCGTTGGAGGTAAATACCGTGCTTCAATTTATTTGGTTTACTTACATCACCACAAAAATCACTTGACTGTTTCGTTACCGAAAGCATACGTTTATGCAGAAAGCTAGCAAGGCACTGAAAGGTTCCCGAACTGTCAAAATGAACGCCTGTCCACGGCAATCTTGGTTTTGCAGAATTTAAACGTAACAATGGGTTTATGAGTTTCAAGAATTTTTATCAGTTGTGTAAGTGTATAAAAACTTTAAAAGTAATTGTTTTTCTAACAACTGACAGTGTTTAAAGAATAACAGATCGTTTTGTTTACAAGCTTTTTCTAATTTAATATAGATTTATGGATGTATATGTGGGTTTTTATTGATGGGACTCGATTAATGCGTTCAAAGAAATACGCCAAGTCATTTCAATTCTGATTTACTAATCTATCGTATTAACATATAGCGTTTGTCATATAGGGGATGGCGGATAATTCAATTATGGGCATTTTAAATGATCAATTTAAGTAGATACAATCAATTAGGATGATTGCTGGACATTTTTTATAAAAGCTAAATTTGTCAGATGATGCTCAGGATTTAAAATGTAACGACGGACGGCTGTTACACTGTTACACACATAAAGCATATGTATAGGTACTTTAATTTAGGTAGTTATTTAAAATACATTTAATAGAGATCATTGACATTATGGTGATCGAAGTTTAATTAAGGCGCAGCAGTTGTGTTGCCCTAAGTATTGCTCCAAAATATGCGAAGGAATATCCCATGACTCAAATCTCTTTTATATACCTATTTGTCAACTTTTGTTTGGGGTCAACAATAATTCTTGACATAGAAGTAATACAGTTATTCTTTAATTTAGTGTATTATTTTGATGGATTTTGTGTTAAAATTGATTAGTTATTAGTATTCTATCAAAACATAACTTGTTGAATGAAAGCGCCTTTATAATGACGATTTTAGCTTGCTGTCAGAAAATTTATACAGCCCCGATCTCCCATTGCGGCAATCGTGCCATCGTGGGTATCCTTTGAAAATTTTTTATGTCTCATATTTCGATGTTACAAACTATATGTATGTATGTATGTATGTATGTATGTATGTATGTATGTATGGATGCATGGATGTATGTATGTATGTATGTATTTATGTATGTATGTATGTATGTATGTATGTATGTATGTATGTATGTATGTATGTATGTATGTATGTATGTATGTATGTATGTATGTATGTATGTATGTATGTATGTATGTATGTATGTATGTATGTATGTATGTATGTATGTATGTATGTATGTATGTATGTATGTATGTATGTATGTATGTATGTATGTATGTATGTATGTATGTATGTATGTATGTATGTATGTATGTATGTATGTATGTATGTATGTATGTATGTATGTATGTATGTATGTATGTATGTATGTATGTATGTATGTATGTATGTATGTATGTATGTATGTATGTATGTATGTATGTATGTATGTATGTATGTATGTATGTATGTATGTATGTATGTATGTATGTATGTATGTATGTATGTATGTATGTATGTATGTATGTATGTATGTATGTATGTATGTATGTATGTATGTATGTATGTATGTATGTATGTATGTATGTATGTATGTATGTATGTATGTATGTATGTATGTATGTATGTATGTATGTATGTATGTATGTATGTATGTATGTATGTATGTATGTATGTATGTATGTATGTATGTATGTATGTATGTATGTATGTATGTATGTATGTATGTATGTATGTATGTATGTATGTATGTATGTATGTATGTATGTATGTATGTATGTATGTATGTATGTATGTATGTATGTATGTATGTATGTATGTATGTATGTATGTATGTATGTATGTATGTATGTATGTATGTATGTATGTATGTATGTATGTATGTATGTATGTATGTATGTATGTATGTATGTATGTATGTATGTATGTATGTATGTATGTATGTATGTATGTATGTATGTATGTATGTATGTATGTATGTATGTATGTATGTATGTATGTATGTATGTATGTATGTATGTATGTATGTATGTATGTATGTATGTATGTATGTATGTATGTATGTATGTATGTATGTATGTATGTATGTATGTATGTATGTATGTATGTATGTATGTATGTATGTATGTATGTATGTATGTATGTATGTATGTATGTATGTATGTATGTATGTATGTATGTATGTATGTATGTATGTATGTATGTATGTATGTATGTATGTATGTATGTATGTATGTATGTATGTATGTATGTATGTATGTATGTATGTATGTATGTATGTATGTATGTATGTATGTATGTATGTATGTATGTATGTATGTATGTATGTATGTATGTATGTATGTATGTATGTATGTATGTATGTATGTATGTATGTATGTATGTATGTATGTATGTATGTATGTATGTATGTATGTATGTATGTATGTATGTATGTATGTATGTATGTATGTATGTATGTATGTATGTATGTATGTATGTATGTATGTATGTATGTATGTATGTATGTATGTATGTATGTATGTATGTATGTATGTATGTATGTATGTATGTATGTATGTATGTATGTATGTATGTATGTATGTATGTATGTATGTATGTATGTATGTATGTATGTATGTATGTATGTATGTATGTATGTATGTATGTATGTATGTATGTATGTATGTATGTATGTATGTATGTATGTATGTATGTATGTATGTATGTATGTATGTATGTATGTATGTATGTATGTATGTATGTATGTATGTATGTATGTATGTATGTATGTATGTATGTATGTATGTATGTATGTATGTATGTATGTATGTATGTATGTATGTATGTATGTATGTATGTATGTCTGTCTGTCTGTCTGTCTGTCTGTCTGTCTGTCTGTCTGTCTGTCTGTCTGTCTGTCTGTCTGTCTGTCTGTCTGTCTGTCTGTCTGTCTGTCTGTATGTATGTATGTATGTATGTATGTATGTATGTATGTATGTATGTATGTATGTATGTATGTATGTATGTATGTATGTATG
>CAXKVY010010209.1:0-20107 GCA_964058915.1 Tetropium fuscum
AAATCGACGAAAAGGGACGGCTAGATCTTCCACCAGACTATCCACCCAAGACACAGACGAAATTACCCCATTCATTGGGTGCTTTCGGAAAATTGCTTAGGTAACTAAAATTGTTGAGTGTTAAAAAATATTTAATACTTAGTTGTTTTTATATATTTAGTTTCGGACAAGTATAAGAAAAATACCATTGCCTCAGTTTGAGTTTAATTTCTTATAATTCAGAAATTATACCAAATTTTCAGGAGTTGCCGACTGTACTCAACTCTCCCCTACACCTAACATACATATTACCAAATTTTACAGAATATAAATATTCTGTAAACTTTGATATTACATACACTTGGGTTTGTAGCAATTCATTACATAGAGAAATAAGCAAATATATGAATAAAGGAAGACACACTTACCAGTTATATATCTGGACATACATACGGAAACGAACCACTTGACTTAGAAGTTGTACAAGTTCTTTCACCTTCATTGATTCATTGAGGATCTTCAGAGTGATATACATGATCAATAACACAAATCGTACACCTTCTACTTTATACTTTCAAAATTGAAATATCACCATCATAAATCAGTTTCAAATAATAATATCACTCGGACAGTCCAAAACATTTTAGATATAATTTTCCTTAAAATTAATTGAAGGAAATCCGATTTTTAAGAGAATGTTTAAACGAGCATATCTTTGACAGACAGACAGACAGACATACAGACATACATACATACATACATACAGACAGACAGACAGACAGACAGACAGACAGACAGACAGACAGACAGACAGACAGACAGACAGACAGACAGACAGACAGACAGACAGACAGACAGACAGACAGACAGACAGACAGACAGACAGACAGACAGACAGACAGACAGACAGACAGACAGACAGACAGACAGACAGACAGACAGACAGACAGACAGACAGACAGACAGACAGACAGACAGACAGACAGACAGACAGACAGACAGACATACATACATACATACATACATACATACATACATACATACATACATACATACATACATACATACATACATACATACATACATACATACATACATACATACATACATACATACATACATACATACATACATACATACATACATACATACATACATACATACATACATACATACATACATACATACATACATACATACATACATACATCCATACATACATACATACATACATACATACATACATACATACATACATACATACATACATACATACATACATACATACATACATACATACATACATACATACATACATACATACATACATACATACATACATACATGCATACATGCATACATGCATACATGCATACATGCATACATGCATACATGCATACATGCATACATGCATACATGCATACATGCATACATGCATACATGCATACATGCATACATGCATACATGCATCCATGCATCCATGCATCCATGCATCCATACATCCATACATCCATACATCCATACATACATACATACATACATACATACATACATACATACATACATACATACATACATACATACATACATACATACATACATACATACATACATACATACATACATACATACATACATGCATACATGCATACATGCATACATGCATACATGCATCCATGCATCCATACATCCATACATACATACATACATACATACATACATACATACATACATACATACATGCATACATGCATACATGCATACATGCATACATGCATCCATGCATCCATACATCCATACATACATACATACATACATACATACATACATATAGTTTGTAACATCGAAATATGAGACATAAAATTTTCAAAGGATACCCACGATGGCACGATTGCCGCAATGGGAGATCGGGGCTGTATAAATTTTCTGACAGCAAGCTAAAATCGTCATTATAAAGGCGCTTTCATTCAACAAGTTATGTTTTGATAGAATACTAATAACTAATCAATTTTAACACAAAATCCATCAAAATAATACACTAAATTAAAGAATAACTGTATTACTTCTATGTCAAGAATTATTGTTGACCCCAAACAAAAGTTGACAAATAGGTATATAAAAGAGATTTGAGTCATGGGATATTCCTTCGCATATTTTGGAGCAATACTTAGGGCAACACAACTGCTGCGCCTTAATTAAACTTCGATCACCATAATGTCAATGATCTCTATTAAATGCATTTTAAATAACTACCTAAATTAAAGTACCTATACATATGCTTTATGTGTGTAACAGTGTAACAGCCGTCCGTCGTTACATTTTAAATCCTGAGCATCATCTGACAAATTTAGCTTTTATAAAAAATGTCCAGCAATCATCCTAATTGATTGTATCTACTTAAATTGATCATTTAAAATGCCCATAATTGAATTATCCGCCATCCCCTATATGACAAACGCTATATGTTAATACGATAGATTAGTAAATCAGAATTGAAATGACTTGGCGTATTTCTTTGAACGCATTAATCGAGTCCCATCAATAAAAACCCACATATACATCCATAAATCTATATTAAATTAGAAAAAGCTTGTAAACAAAACGATCTGTTATTCTTTAAACACTGTCAGTTGTTAGAAAAACAATTACTTTTAAAGTTTTTATACACTTACACAACTGATAAAAATTCTTGAAACTCATAAACCCATTGTTACGTTTAAATTCTGCAAAACCAAGATTGCCGTGGACAGGCGTTCATTTTGACAGTTCGGGAACCTTTCAGTGCCTTGCTAGCTTTCTGCATAAACGTATGCTTTCGGTAACGAAACAGTCAAGTGATTTTTGTGGTGATGTAAGTAAACCAAATAAATTGAAGCACGGTATTTACCTCCAACGAGCCGATATAACGTGCTATTAGTTTCGCTTGGTGTAATCCTCATTGCTTGCTGAAACTTTTGCTGCTGTAATAAATCTGTCGCCAAATTTAACTTCGTCAAGTGTAGCGTGCGGTGTTGTGCACTATTAGTTTTAGCTGTTTTGGTGTTTTAGTTTAGATTGCCGGAAATATGCCTTTGTAGTTAATTCATGCACATATGGAGGGAGGAAGACGAGTTAGGATGTCGTATTATACATCTAGGTAAGTAAATTAAGTTCTGAATTTTTACTTTATATATATTTTATCTGCTTGCATGACATGATTATATCGGGAAGGTACCGAACCAAACGATACACGTCACGATACAGAAGTTTTATTAAAGTTACATGGTGGTTTGAAACCATTAAAAACGACGCACTGTTGATAACAATGAAGTTAAAACGGTCGCCGTGTAAAATTCAAAAATCAGATATCAAAATTAATAAAATATTTGTTGGACTTTTGTGTTTATTTGGGATCGGTAATGATTGCCCTGTAATATCGTCATTCATCACGTGTAACGGTTGGTTCCAGACCTTGACTATGGAGCTCCAATCTATAATATTAAAAAAACTCGACCGAAATGACCGTTGTTACTTTGTTACAACTATACACAAAAGCTGTTCTATGATAGGACGGACTAGATAAATCTTCTGATAGTATTACAGTTCCGTTATTATCTTCTGTTTCACTTCGATCCCTATTATAAGAAAAAGCGTTACAGCTATCTTACTTTTACTCTGTTGCGCAGTAGAGAACGATTTTAAGGACCCTTGTGTAGGCGCCCTGCGCAAGTAGACAAGAGAGGCGAATATGTCCAGGAGAAGTAGTGGGATCTCTTATTGTTTCTGCTCGCTGGCGGTACTTCGCTTCCCCCGTGTCTAACACTACGCCGTGATATATGTAAAGAGTTCGCTGCATTTAGTGCGTGGTATGCATTAGGTACCGTGTGATTTTGTTTCTCTGTATGGCTGACATTTATTAACTGTGTATATATTGTACTACGGAAGTGGTATTTAATCTAATTAATGTAAAGAGATTTTTTAAATATTCCTACGAAGAAAAGATCTAATTAAAAGGTAAAGGTAGACCATTACCAGATATTATTATTGAAGAATCTGGTGTAAGTAGATAGAAAAGTTACACACGCAAATTTACTAGACTTTTATTTGAAAAATCAATGAATAAAATAATATGCAATATAGGATGTAAATATAGGATATAAAATAGGATGCAATAAAAAAATGCTTTATACTCTGTCAAAGACAACTAACTATTTTACATACGTTCTCCGATTTACCGCTTTTGGTAAGCATTTTAGATTATATTTTCATTAAGTGATGGCGTTGGGCGTTGGGGATATTTAATTTATTTTAAATGGTATATGTAAGGTAATTATCCGCGTATTCTTGTAATATTTCATTTTATGAGGAATTTTGTTTCAGTATAGATGCTCAATCAATACTTGAATGAATTAAAATACCTATGTTTAATAAATTACCCAAAAATGATAAAAACTTACATCCAAAATTCTGAGTTTTATTGGGATTGGGAGTTTTAGATTGCTAAAAGTCGGAAAGAAATGGAATTAGGAATTAAATAAGGTGGGATGGTAGACATAAGTCTCCTGGTAGTCCAGTTTGCAACCTCGAGAGGTTGCCGCTCTAGAGCCATTGCTGTAAGTGCTATCGAAAAAAAGTTCAAATAAAATATGCAGAGAAAATTGTGCATAATTTTGATCCTATTCATTTTTTGTTTGCGACCAACAGTTTTCGTTCTACGGCGCGCTGAAGTTGGGGGTTGATTTGCAATTTCCATCAAAATCAGATTCGTCGAGGATTATGACGAAGATCGACTTCAAATAATTATCCAATTTTTTTTCGGAAAGAGCAATGTTGAGTCGGCAGATGCCTAATTTGCTTATAGTTTTGGTCGCATATTACAAAAAACTTTGATGCGCCGTAGGACGAAAATTATTCACAAACGAAAAAAAATGGGACCAACACTAACTATACACAGTTCTCTACATGTTTTGTTTAAACTTTTTTTCGATGGCACATAATACAACAAAACTAAAATGTTCAGAAACTAATTTATTTAAAAAAAGAATCGAATTGTGTTATCAAGACACCTTGCTATCTAGGGGAGTTGCTGTTCAAGGGTGGGGGATGAAAATCCGTTTACAACAACGGCCCTATTTTCCGAAAAGCGCCGCGATGCAGAATTTTCTCCCCTCCCCTTGAGCAGTAACTACCCTAGATAGCAAGGTGTATAATCAATTCGATTCTTTTTTTAAATAAATTAGTTTTTGAAAATTTTTGTTTTATTGTATATCCTCTTTATAATGTTGTCCATGGTTAGCGGTGTGGGTAGGGGGCACATGGGAAAATTTGCTTACGAGCACGTGAAAGTTTTGCTACGCCACTGACTCTAAGTGAGCACCTAAAGAATTCTTCAATATGTAAATACACTTCCAAAGAAATACATAACGATCGTTACAGTGTATGTTTGAAGTCTGTCTGAACGTCAAGACTTAATTTATAAAAAATAGGTGTTTTTTTTACAAAAATTGCAGAACACCTTAAATTTTTTACCAGGAGCCGCTACTGGTGACTGGTAAAAAGATATATAGGATCATGCCACTTAAAGAGGATAAAATAGATATGTTTTAAAAGCAATTGTAATATTTAAAAAAAAATTAAAATCGACTTACTTATTTTTAATTACCATTATAATTATTTTTTAATAAATATCATTTTATGTTTTTATCCATATATATATTTTTTTTGGTTGCAAGTTTCTGTATTTCGGATAAAGAAAAGAAAATATTTCAGAGTATGAAAAGTTAAATTTAGTGCTTAATAATACATAAATATTGATGACATTATTGTTTAAAAAGCAGAAAATATAAAAATATCAATATAAAAAACAATATAAAAAATCATAAAATTTTTCATATTTACGTTTTTTTATATGGATGCCAAATGACCCTTCTACCACCTCCTTCCAGGTAGGCATCGATTTAACATCGATTTGACAAAGATTTCTCTTGACTAATTGGCACGATCATTGTTTCTCGAAACAAACATAGGATTTTGAAAGATTAGCAGTTTTTCTTAGCTGTTTTATGATTTAAAGACTTTATACGGCGAATTAAGTGTCTCCACAGAAGAACTACCAAACATAAACTTATTCACATAGGAACAAACTTCATTGCGTACAGCAAAGTGAATACATAAGAAATGTTGTGGTCGGTCAGTGTAGCTGGCCTTTTATATAAAATAAATGCAAGCATGTATTTGCTACGTCGGTATTTTTGTGCCTTCATTCTGGCACGTAGATATCGTAACGCTTAGCTTATGGTATCAGACATAAACAAAGATAAAATAAATATAATTGACAAAGTAATACAATGTTATAACTGGCGTATTATTTACCGGGACTTACGGTTGACCTTGCATTATGCTGTGAATAAGTAAGCGCGGGGCGCTCTCCGTCCTCTATCTCATCTCAAAAACGGCTGAGTATCATTTAATCAACCGAATCATTTAATCACCGAAGTGTCAACCGAATCATTTAATCATCAATATCAATATCACACTTGCAACAATAAAACAGTCTTTGTTATTGCGAGAGAACCATTCTCGACAGCTCCTTTAGAAAATACGTTTCGCAAGTTTTTCCTGAAGTTTTCTCCTATTTAAATTGACCATAATATATGCTTCATTTTCAGCATATGATAATGATCATCCTGAACTTCTACCAGCCGTCACCACAAACCTGACTGAGAAAATGAATAATAAAAAAATAGATGTGCAAGATACATCATAAAAATTAATGTTGGCCAACAACATTATTATAAATCAAAGCTCATTAAAAACGTACAAAGACATTGTTATTGCCACTAACATAACCTCTAAAGAGCAGTCCCTTCAGGCTACCCCTGTTCTATATCCAGGACTATCTATTCATGACAGTTGTCGTAGAGGTCGACATTTGTCTCTAATTAGAGCAATTGTGGCGCAGTTAGGAAACTCCTAGGGACATTAGGGCGGTATTAACTCTCTTGAAATATGGGTCTGCAGGGATGCCACTTATTATGGGGCTATTTAAGGCCCCGGCGGCGTCATTATTGATGGTGGAGAAGTTGTTAGTTGAATATGCTGCTAATATGGGAGCGGGGTTTAATGGCCAGCGGGTTCTGGGGACGAAATTCCCGCAATAAGCGGACGTTATACATTATATAGTATAAATTAACTTGGTTTTGGAGAAGGTATAAGCAGATGAGTTAGTATCAGTGTTATTGTTTAGATTTTGGTGCGAATTTAGCACTTTGAGGTACCGTCAAACGGCTAAATTATCCTGTGTACTTATTTAAAAATCATTCGGGTAAAATGGGACACATGAAATTTTATAAATTCGACGTTCTTTTAAAATTCGTTTCATTTTACCCCATGGTAGCATAAATTGAGATGTAAATGTCGCAAGTTTCCCCAATATGTACCGGGTGATTCATTAACAGAGGACGTTGGTCTTATTATGACATAGAACGCTGGGGAAAAAATCTATAACACATTGTAGAGTGAATTTCCCATCGAAATGGCTTATTTAAAACATATTTTTATGCCGAAAATGTTGAAAAAAAACAAAATTTCATTTTTTCTTTACTTTTCTACCTATAATTTTTTTGGGTCAGAGATAGGTATAGGCATTGCTTTATAGAAAAAAATAGATAACATTTCCTTTATTTTAAAGGACATGTTATCTAAGGAAATGCTGGGTAGAACAAATTGTTGGGTTAAAAATTGACCAAAAGATGACCAATAGAATATAGCTTTTTTTCCGTATTTTATCCATCTTATACAGATATTATTTTCATTCTTTTTGTTTCAAAAAAATATTATTTTACTTTAGGTATTTTAAGTTTATTGGTTGATAATACATAGGTAACTATTCAAATAATATATGTAACCATGGTGTTATCATATTTCTTCAACAACATTCTCAAACGATATCATCAATGTTACAATGTAACCCATGTAAAATGTATGTAACCGTTACTTGAAATTACTTTTTTATTAAATAAAATAATAATTTTTTCAACAAAATGAGAATCAAAACAATATCTGTGTAAGAGGTATAAAAGTCGAAAAATGTTCGAGTGGCCATATTTCGGTCAATTTTTAACTCAAAAAATTTTTCGCCCCAGCATTTTAAAGGAAATTGTGTCTACTTTTTTTTCTATAAAGCAATGCCTATACCTATCTCTGACTCTCAAAAAGTTATAGGCAAAAAATTTAAAAAAATATCTATTTTTTTCTTTTATTTCAACATTTTCATTTTCATTTTATTTCAACATTCAACATTTCAAAGTATAAAAAAGTTTTAAAATTTTTGCTTCGTTTGCGAGATATTTTGAAGAAACTGAAAAGGGTACATTTTCACCACTATCTCTAATTTAATAGCACTCCGCCGTTTTTTCTTCTTAAATGACCCATTGACCGTTTCCTGCAATAAAAACCCGTGAACGTCTTGGTTCCTTAACGTAATCAATTGCCTATTAAGTTGCTATGATACCTAAGGTATACTGAAAATATATGTTCTTGCATGGTAATGTTCGTAAAATTTGATTTACGTGGTCTTAAAATATTTTTCATAGCTCTGAAAATTAAGTGGTGGGGGAAGATAAACATTTGTAAAGAAAAATGGCGATTGCCCCGGTTTGTCTTAACAGAATCAAACGATTTGGTTTTATTGGAGAGAACATTTTTTACCCTATCATTGCCAGAATAGATTGTCCCAATTTACAGGCCTCTTCCAATCCACTTGTGAGGAAATGTTGTCCAGATATTCACAGCACAGCAAGTGTGCTGGACATCCATCAATCATGTGGCAGAAGCATGTTGTCCTGGTTTATAGAGGCACATCTTTGAAAATAATGGGCAGTTGTTCTCTTAAAAAATTGAGATATGAACTGTTTTATCAAATATATAAGGGCCAATAATTATGTGTCCTAGTACACCACATCAAACATTGACACTCCACCGACCTTGATGCCGGACTTCTAACATCCAATACGTATTTTTTCTTGACCAGTAATGCATATTGTAGAGTTTTACCCCACCATTGCTATTAAAAGTATCTTCATATGTCCATAAAATATGTGACAGTAGTTGAGGATCATCTTGAAGCATATTTAACAGCCATTGGCGGTTGTCCAGTCTTCTATCAAAATCTCCATCTGCAACCTGCAGTTTTTACTTCTCATTTGTGTTTCCCACAAGCGAATTTGTTGAATTTTGCTGATTTACCAATTGCCCTTGTTTTTGAAGCTTCAAGTGCAGGTCGTCTAAGTGTCCTGTGATATCTACCAAGAATGCCAAGTCACAAAGCCAAGTTAGATCACAAATTTGCGGCAATGTTTTCTCTTTCATTTCCATAAAATTAGCTATTTGTCTCTAAAATACAGGGTGTTTAGTTAACCCTGTGCACAAGATGACTGCAAAAAGAGACATTTGTTCTAATGACTATTTCTGAGTAGATCTGTGGCGTTCCACTGCGTACGCTTATTATTATTTATCTATTTGAATTGATATCGTTACTTGAATTGTCTGAATCTCTCGCGGGCTGGATAGTAGCTGGTGGAGGGCCGGGATTGTAGCTGGTGGAGGGCCGGATCCGGCCCGGGAGTCGGTGGTGCCCATATATGTCATAGGCGATAGAAATTTCCAGTAGTTCGTAAACGTAGGGCTAATCTAGTGAAAACTCTTTTATTATAATGCCTTCGTTCAGAAAAATCTACTGCATATATTCTCGCAGCAACTGTTGCGTTTCGCATACAATCGAAATAAACTTGCAACATATCAATCGCCTCTTCATTCGTAATCGGCATTTGGCAAATTACACAAACACCGAATAAAAAAATATTTATGGCAATTTAAAGATTCGGTTGCATTTTTTTTCACAAAAAAGTCACAAATAAAATAGGGTGAATTTCTAAGTCAATTTTTTTCTGTTTTAACTACAAAATATTAAAAAAATCTATTCCCAATTAAATTAAATATTTTTCTTTGATGTTACCGAAAGTCCTAATATGTAACTTCATACAGGAGGGACCAAAAATATTGCGACGCTAGTGACCCATTGACATAATTTTTGACAATAAACATATATGAATAAATTGACAATAAACATATATGAAAATATACAAGTCCTTTATAGTGGTGCGTTAATTTGTGCAGGATTTTTATAGAAGATTTGATGCTGTTTATATCCTGGTAATTAAAAAATATATATTTTGAGTATTCGCAATCCCCTTAACGCCAAACTGGGATTAAGTATAATGTTTTTAATTTAAAAAATGATACCATTGGAACGATGATATCAGCCGGTTAAAAAACGCGTATGATCTTGAAGTAAATTGCGACCATTAGTGACTGTCTTGTAGCTTGTAGTGGTCGTGAAATACCTCTCAAGCAGTGCCCTGCCAAAGAGATTATCAGTGGCAAGATACACATAGAAGCCGTCTTGGTATTCCAAAATGACATTTCAAATAATGTGTTAAGGTCACCAGTCCGCGTTCGCAGATAAGGAAGTAGGTACGAGAAAATATATTTATGAAATGGGTGGTTTGTTAATTAAACAAATAGCGAAGTTGTCGTTGAAAAATGTTCTCTGTCAGTCAGCCGACTGTTAAGGTGGGTGCCGTTTAGATAACAAATTCATACACAAATGCGTTTGGTAGTGGAGGAATGGTTCATGCTGGTGTGGATATGGGCCTCTCCCATATAATCATGTCGGTTTATAGGCGACATTGGGTTAATTGATATTTCGTTAGAAATGTACTTGGTATTATACCTATATTGTTCGATATACACGCAGCAACGTAAGGGGATTCTTTGGTAACATATTTTTCGGTTACAAGTTCCGAACAATCTGTTATTGTATCTATCTACTGATTTTGACAGTTATTTGACAAATAAAAATTAAACTGAGTAAGTAGTAAAATTTTTAAAACAATAACAGTATGAAATACTTTCTTTGCCTTCAACAAGTTTATAGTTTGTATAATGAATCTTTGCGTGTGTATGAAATTAGCTAGGACATACGTGAGATTGCTAAACGCATTATATAGGCAAGCTATATGGTTACGTATGTCATCGAGCCGCTAAGACACGCGATCGATACGATCGAATGAATTGAAACGGAATTAAAAAGAGACGTCTATATGAATAGTAGTCGTAGCGCTTGTCAATATTACTCTGACAGTTTAAGTAGCGTTCACAAAACATCTTGTTTTGTGGTATAGTGTTGTCGTAATTTTGCTTTTTTCGTTCTCTTTCGATTGATTTGTGGTGCTATTAGACAAGTTGTAAAGTGTATATCACGGATATAATTGTTTCCTTTTATTGTTCTTTTTCTCAGAGAATTACAAGAGTGAAAATAAAATCAGTTCTTTTAAGAACTATAACCTAAAAATGCCTGGAAAAAGGTTAAATTCGCAAGCAAGGGGACTTGTTGCCAATTTACTTAAATATTTCGCGGCTGAAAAAGGGAACATGGGCCCTTTAGTTTCTGTTAATGGCGTTCAAGAGGTAAACGAGGAAAACTAGAATAATATACTTATCAATACTTATTAAAAACTTTTTTGCAGCGTGTTGATGCTATACCTATTTTCGCCTATATTTTCAACTTTCAAGATAATTATAACCTCACTCGAGTGTCAAATCACAGCTGGTTTAGTAAGAAACGTGTTGCCAACATCATATATACAAAAATATTGCAGGCTATGGTAAATTATTTTATGAAAATAGATTTCTGATCTTAGTTGTATAACCGTGATCAGAGGTAAATAATAATAACTATTATTATTTTACAAAGTAAATTGTCACTTCATGAGTATTTACGAGGCCAACATTTTTTCTAACTTTTAATTGGTTGTCCGGTGATGAGTGAAAATAAAAACACATTTTCATTTTACTCCCGCCTTCACTGAAATTAATGACCTTGAACTGATTGATTCATACAGTTGTTGTGACGCACACGCAAAGATTCATTATACAAACTATAACATCCAAACAAAACAAAAGGTTTACATTCAAAATTAAAAATTATTAAAGAGTCATACCAATTGAATTACTAGACGGGTCAAGGGTCACCTGCAAAAAAGAAATTGTTAATCATTTCAATAATCATTATAGTACAATTGGAGAAAAATTAGCTGCAAAAATACCAGATATCAATAATTTCAATGATCATTTGGAATGCTTGGAAAACACAATGTTTATGTACCCAACTGATGAACTAGAGATATTAGATATAATAAATAATCTAAAAGAAAAGGTAACACCAGGACTAGATCACATTCAATCGAAAACATTAAAAGAAATTCGACATGAAATAGTTCAGCCATTAACTTACCTAATAAATAACTATTTGGAGGAGGGATATTTTCCAAAAATTCTAAAATGTGCTGTGATAAAGCCACTATACAAAAGTGGCAGTAAATTAGATATAGGGAACTATCGCCCAATTTCTCTTTTGTCAAACATTTCAAAGGTTTTAGAAAAAGTAATAAACAAACGACTTCGTAGTTTCTTAAACAAATATAAAATATTATCGAACTCTCAATATGGTTTTAGAGAGGGACGATCGACTGATGATGCGATTCATCAATTAACATCATATGTCTATGAGGCATTGGATAAAAAAACTCCTATAATCAGCATATTTCTCGACCTTTCTAAAGCCTTTGATACGGTATGTCATAAAAGACTGTTGAATAAATTAAATAAATACGGAATACGTGGAAAATCGTATAAAATATTTGAAAGCTATCTATCAAACAGAGAACAGCTGGTCCAACTGGATGATGTTCAGAGTGATTTGCAGACGGTTACCTATGGTGTTCCCCAAGGGACGGTATTGGGACCAGTCCTTTTCACTATTTACATCGACAGTTTATTGAGCCTTAAGACACGTGGTAAGATTATTAGTTTTGCTGACGACACAGCTGTTATATATACGTCATCTTCCTGGCTAAACCTAAAAAGAGAAATAGAAAATGAGTTTCCAGAAATTGTTAAATGGTTGCAGTACAACAAGCTGACCTTAAATTATGGAAAGACAATGTACTTACCTTTTGTTTCTTATAACACAGGTCTCCCTGCGTTGGGTCCTTTAAGCGTAGGTCACAATATGCAAATTTTTGAATCTTCTTCAGTAAAATATCTGGGTGTTCATATTGACAGACATATGAGGTGGGAGTTACAAATGAAACAGCTTGTAGGAAGGATAAGGGGTTTGATACCTAAATTTAAATACTTAAGAGATTTTTTGAATATTCAGCAATTGAGAATTATGTATTTTTCTTTAATACAATCGTTATTAACGTATGGTATCATAGGATGGGGAGGTGTGTATGACTGTTATCTCTATGATGTTCATGTTGTACAAAAGTGGATCTTAAGAATAATATATAAGAGAAATATTTTATATCCTAGTAATTCATTATATAGGGAATCTAATATATTCGACTTAAGGCAGCTGTATTTTCTAAGAATAATGCTTTTTTTGAAACAAGGCAAAATTAGTTTAGCTCCCCATGAACATCCTTATAATACACGCCGACCTGAGACTATATTATACCCTCGTTGTGAGAAAACAATTGGACAAAGATGTACTACTTACCTGGTACCTAGATTGTATATTCTTATCCCTAGAGAAATGCAACATATACATTCTTATAATAACTACAAAAACAGACTAAAATTATGGATAAGTCAAAATGACAGATTGTTATTTAGTAATATAATCAATCAACGTATATTAGTATAGTAAACTATTTACTGTAATGCATATTATAATTTAAATTAAAAATGTGCATATGTGTGTGTATGTATATGTGTGTGTATATGTGTGTGTATATGTATGTATATATACACTGAGCTCGTAAAGTTTGGAATAAATTCAATTAATCGTTATTGAAGGGTTTTCACAGGAAATCCTCGGACACGTCAACTTTATTTTATAAAATGTCACTTTTTTCAGCCATCGATTTTTTTTTTGTTTTGTTCGTTTTTGAGCTATGACGTCATCGACAATTTTTTTAAATGACAACCCATATTTTTTTTCACGGATTTCGATAGAGCACATTTTTCTGAGTGCGAATATGTCAAAAACATAGTACCTTTAACATTAAAGTGTTCGAGATATTCGGTTGCAAAGTTTTAAGAATGAATTATACAAGCGATGACCAAATGCTAATCATTTATCAAGAAAGCGCAGGAAAAACAACAGTTTTGACAGTTGTCACAATTTTGAAGTTTTTCCTCGCAAGTTTGTGTTTTAATCAGTTGAATAATATCATTAAGTAAGTTGATTAATCATTATTCCATCATAATTCATTTTATTTAAAAATGGTCCGTCGTTTGAGTGAAAGGGAAAGAATCGAAATTTTGATGATGATCGGTTACGGGGACAGAGCTCGCACACAAGTAGAAGTTTGCCGTTTATTTAACAACAAATATCCAAACAGAGAACCAATTACACAGTCCACCGTTAGCAAAATAGAACAAAAGTTTTTAGAAGTGGGTCATACGAGAGATCGCCCTAGAACGGGTCGTCCACCAGTGCAACAAGATGTTAAATTGAATGTTCTACTAGAGCTTCAAGAAAATCCCCATTTACCCACCCGCCAAGTGGCGGCAAACAACGGAATAGTCCAAAGCTCCGTCTTGAAATATTTGAAATTGAACAAATGGCATCCGTATAAAGTGGTTTTGGTCCAAGAGTTAAACGAAGATGATCCTGACCGTAGGTTACAGTTTTGCCAAACCATGTTGCAACGCCTGATTGATGACGACGGATTTTTACGCAATATTGTTTTTTCTGATGAGGCTACCTTTTATCTCGACGGCACAGTTAACCGGCAAAACTGTAGATATTGGTCTCCTGAAAATCCACACTGGAAAATGGAAACCTCGTAGTCAGTTTCCACAAAAAGTTAACGTTTGGGCTGGTATTGTAGGTAATCGTATTTTGGGCCCATTTTTCTTTGAAGGCGTATTAACAGGTGAAATATATTTAGAATTTTTAAGAGACGACTTAGTCCCTGCACTTGCGGTACTTTACCCAAATGACGTAGATCCAGATCTGCCCCATCACACGATATGGTACCAACAAGACGGTGCACCACCCCATTTTGCAGTGATCGTTCGCGATTATTTAAACCATGTATTTCCTAACCATTGGATTGGTCGCAGGGGAACTATCGAATGGCCCCCTAGATCTCCAGATCTCACTCCCCTAGACTACTTTTTATGGGGCTATTTAAAGAGCAAAGTCTATTTCAATAGACCAAATACCATCGAAGAATTAAAGGACAGAATTCGCAATGAAATTCGAACCATTCAACCCGATACTGTTGGTAAGGTTCTGCAGGAGTTTCAGTGGCGGATGGGATATTTCCAGGAAGTGAATGGAGGTCACTTTGAAAATTTACTCTGATTTTATTTTTTACTTTAATTATTTATCATTTATTTGTTAAAATATTTTTTTATTTGTTTAAATTGTTGTTAAAAAATTAAACAGATTACTCCCAAATCTTTCAAAATGTTCGATAAGCTACCAAAATAAATAATATTACTCCTTAATCTTTTAAAATGTAATAAGCTATAAGCTATTAGAATCAATAAGCTATTAAAAATCTTGACCCGCCCGATAGCTTATGCATGGTGCCATGGTACATTTTATAAACTTTGCAACCGAATATCTCGAAAACTTTAATGTTAAAGGTACTATGTTTTTGACATATTCGCACTTAGAAAAAAGGGCTCTATCGAAATCCGTGAAAAAAAATATGGGTTGTCATTTAAAAAAATTGTCGATGACGTCATAGCTCAAAAACGAACAAAACAAAAAAAAAATCGATGGCTGAAAAAAGTGACATTTTATAAAATAAGGTTGACGTGTCCGAGGATTTCCTGTGAAAATCCTTCAATAACGATTAATTGAATTTATTCCAAACTTTACGAGCTCAGTGTATGTGTGTATATATGTATATATATATGTATATATATGTTTGATTTCTGTTTACCAGGAATGTATCATTATCACGTACAAGTATCTATCGATACTTCTGTGATTACCTACTAATGTTTATTCCTATAATTTGTATTATAGATTATACCATTATTGTATCAAAGATGAATAAACATTGTTATTATTATTATTATTATTATTAATTAAAGATTAATTAAAGAGTCATACCAATTTATAAAGACACTAAGGATAATCCAAATTATCGTCCAATTGTCGTTATACTTTTTTAGCCAAAATTCTGGGAATCATATCAAAGAACCAAATTACTATAGCCACTTTGAAAAAAATAATTTATTCGATTCCCACCAATTCGGTGTTAGTGCTAAACACGATACAACACTAGCTATAAACTCTTTAATTAAAATTATTAATGAAGGCTTTGAAGATGGCTTGTTAACATATTCACAATTACAGATTTTATTTGCTGACGATAGCAAATAAAACAACAAAATTTGCATTCAATGCAATACTACATTACAACTATAACAACATCATTTAAAACTGTCAAGGATTTAATAACTGAAATAAGTTGCACACAAAGTATGGTTGAATATTGGTTCGTAGCAAATAATCAGTTAACACAAAATGTTTCAAAAACAGAAAATGTGGTTTTTCATATTAAAAATACGCAAAGCAAAGACCTTGGTAAAAAAACATGGGTTTATTATGACCACACGATAGAAGTTAAAACTTCTAATTTTCGAATTTTAAAATATATATACTGTAATCGACCGCCCGTATTAGCACAACCCGCAATACACAGTTTTCACTTCAAAAATGCTAGAACATATCTGAGTACGAAATATTATCGCTATTGGTAAGACGCAGCAAGCATCAATCTTGTGATCTTAAACACACACTATTTCTTATGTTGATGAATTAAACGTCTTATATGTATTAAACGTTACACAGCAAATTCTGTCACATTTACATATGTACAAACATGTATGATATTAAATTACGTTCAATTAAAATAATGATTTATTGTCAGTGTTTTAAAACAAAGTAAAATTTTAAAATACCTACTGTTACCGTCCGCCCGTATACCGCACCCTTTAATGCTCGTTGACCGTACGCCCCTGACACATATGCAGAGGCAACTGGCGCTAGATGCCGCCCCACTGTATGTCGCTCCGAAATACCTACTCATATTTAGCAAGTACTGCGACGGCAGTCGAATAGATTCAATCCATGATACTAAGACTACAAGATATACTAACGCGCATGCGATCCCCTATCTCTCTCGCTCTGCTGACGTCATTCCGTGACAAATTTCAAATATTCAAATTTGACACATCTTTAAAATACATCATTTTATAAGTTTAAATACATTATTTTATAAGTTTAAATGCGTTATTTTAATTATTTTGGTCATTTGTGATTGTGATAAACAATGGTTTACTGTGCAATGAAGGGTTATACCAGTAATAATAATAAAAAAAGTAAAAATTCTTCCAGTAGGTACATACTTTAGTTTTCCAACTGCAGCAGAGATTTGCAAATTATGGGTGCAAAAGTGCTACCAAACGCATGATTTTAATATTAAAAATGCTAGAATATGTTCGAAGCATTTTTCTGATTATGATTTTCAGGTTATAGACAAATTATTGCAATTGCCCAAAAATAAGTGGAAGTTGAAAGATAATGCTGTACCTTCACGTCTTTGCCTTTAAAACTTTTTTCTTTAATTATGGATGACATAATTATATTAATAAATAATTAAGAGTATCAAGTATATACGTTATAAAAGAAAATCTTAGCTAAAGGCTAAAGATGCCAAATAAAACTCAGGTTATGGTTATGTCAAAACTTACCTTTCGTGCGGTTGTGTGTACATGCTAAATCGTGCCTGCTCTAAATAGTAAAAAAACTGCACTATGTACGAATAATAATTATTGTACGAATTTAATCAGCAATATCAATTTAACACTAAAAAATCCAAAACCAAACAAACAACATCCGACATCTGCAAAATCGGAACAGCAACACGACACGGGAGAAAATAAAAAATAACCGAAGCTAAATTGGCGCGTATGTTTAAAGGAAATGTGAATATTATTAGTTATTTTGTGACGGTTTTCATAATTAATTATATAAAATAAACTAATGTATATTTATATCTATATTTTGTCTTTATTACGCGTTCACTTGCTTTAACTGTAAAGACTCCGTGCAGTTATAGAAAAGTAAAGGTCTAATGCAGTAATTACTAATTAATGTACAGGTTCTTTAGAAACAATCCTTCTACTAAGTGCTATTCCAGTTCAAGGATTATAGACGTGGATAGTCATTGATTCCAGTTCGTGCCGTAGTAGACCTTCAACGCAAAGTACCAGCTCCCAGCTCTCCAACACCAGCTATTTGCCAGTGTTCGGGGTACGGGCCCTTTAATGAGCGGGAATATCATGTTGTTTGGGTTGTCTTGTTCTTTTTTGTACCTACCTATACGGGGCGTTTAATAACTTGAGAGATTATTTTTAATTCATGGTAATATATTATGCTAAAAGTAAACGTTTTACAAAAAATAAACCCAATGAAAGTGCTTTAATAAACGAGAAAAATTAAAATATGAAATGTTTCTCAAGTTCGTAAACACCTTGTATACTTAAACAATGTCCAAAATAATTAAAACAGTCGGATCATAACGAAATATAATAAAACCATGTTAAGAGCTTTCGTCTCCATATATCGCCATGCATTTTTGTCACGGGGTGACGTCATGCGCGAGTTTATTCTAAACACGTTTCCCAAGTGATCATATCTTGTACTCTTAGTATCATGGATTCAATCCAATCCAATTCAATTCAGAGCGGAAAACAATTGGACGGTAACCCGACCAGACGGAACCTCCTGATATATTGTTGTAAATACTTTAGATTCAAGTTCATCTCTCTCGCTTAGTCAACGAGTGGACTGAGGGTTACATAGACGAACGTGACAGCTTGAGACTAAGCTTCAATACCCACAAACTCTCTCTACTGTCTGACGCGTGAGAAAAGAGAAAAGAAGACAGGGAGAAAAGAAGATAAAAAACTAGAACAGAAAAGTGTTGGAAAAAAGAAAATCAAAACCACAAACCAGGAAAAGGAACATTAAAAAGAAAAGTAATTTTGATGTTCTTCATAGCCGGCCAATACGTACCCGTCGGTGTAAGTGTGCCTCTAAGCTTAATATTGAGGAACAAACCATGATTTTTGAAAAGTTTAAAACTTTTACCACCAGCACGGAACAAAATATTTATCTAAAAGGATGTACACAGCCACAAACACCACGACGTTCGAGATGCAGAAAAGAAGATACAAAAAGCAGAAGTGTTTCATATAGATATATAGTACAAGTAGAAGAAAAAAACAATACAGCTTTGCTACGCAAAATCCAGACACTTTCCGCTGTTTTAAAAGATCTAAGAGGCCGACACGAATCAAATACCAAAACACATTTGCATTGATGTCAAATAAAGTAAGAAAATTTATCGAAGAAATCCCTGCTCGTGAATCCCACTATTCATGTGCGCAAAATAAACTGAGAAAATACCTGAAACCGGACTTATGAGTACCTGAGTTACATCGTAGGTTTTTGGAGCAAAATCATGGTGAACCAAAAATCAGTTATGAAATGTTTCGAAGGGTATTTACTGAGGAATTTAATATTAGCTTTGGGTTTCCCAGAAAAAATATTTGTACGACTTGTACTTAATTTCTGGTTTCTTTACAGCAAGCAGATTTAAATTCTAATGATGATAAAAAAGAGTTAAAAGTTCAACATGAACTTCACTTGAGAAAGGCGAATGTCTTTCAAGATGAATTGAAATGCATTGTCAAAGAGAGAGATCCAAACGTTCTTGCAATATGCTTTGATTACCAAAAGAATATGCCGGTTCCAGTAACAAATGTGCAGGACGAATATTATTTACGGCAACTTTGGATCCACAACTTAAGGAATTAAGATTCTAGCAACTAATGAAACTACTATGTACATGTATGCTGAACATTTTGCGCAAAAAGCGAAGTCCTTTCAAGCTTAGATGATTTCATCGCTGAAAACAGAACGAATCATACAAAATTGTTAAATTGTACTGTGACAACTGTTTTAGTCAAAATAAAAACCGATTTT
>CAXKVY010010210.1:0-17536 GCA_964058915.1 Tetropium fuscum
CAGACAGACAGACAGACAGACAGACAGACAGACAGACAGACAGACAGACAGACAGACAGACAGACAGACAGACAGACAGACAGACAGACAGACAGACAGACAGACAGACAGACAGACAGACAGACAGACAGACAGACAGACAGACAGACAGACAGACAGACAGACAGACAGACAGACAGACAGACAGACAGACAGACAGACAGACAGACAGACAGACAGACATACATACATACATACATACATACATACATACATACATACATACATACATACATACATACATACATACATACATACATACATACATACATACATACATACATACATACATACATACATACATACATACATACATACATACATACATACATACATACATACATACATACATACATACATACATACATACATACATACATACATACATCCATACATACATACATACATACATACATACATACATACATACATACATACATACATACATACATACATACATACATACATACATACATACATACATACATACATACATACATACATACATACATACATGCATACATGCATACATGCATACATGCATACATGCATACATGCATACATGCATACATGCATACATGCATACATGCATACATGCATACATGCATACATGCATACATGCATACATGCATACATGCATCCATGCATCCATGCATCCATGCATCCATACATCCATACATCCATACATCCATACATACATACATACATACATACATACATACATACATACATACATACATACATACATACATACATACATACATACATACATACATACATACATACATACATACATACATACATACATGCATACATGCATACATGCATACATGCATACATGCATCCATGCATCCATACATCCATACATACATACATACATACATACATACATACATACATACATACATACATGCATACATGCATACATGCATACATGCATACATGCATCCATGCATCCATACATCCATACATACATACATACATACATACATACATACATATAGTTTGTAACATCGAAATATGAGACATAAAATTTTCAAAGGATACCCACGATGGCACGATTGCCGCAATGGGAGATCGGGGCTGTATAAATTTTCTGACAGCAAGCTAAAATCGTCATTATAAAGGCGCTTTCATTCAACAAGTTATGTTTTGATAGAATACTAATAACTAATCAATTTTAACACAAAATCCATCAAAATAATACACTAAATTAAAGAATAACTGTATTACTTCTATGTCAAGAATTATTGTTGACCCCAAACAAAAGTTGACAAATAGGTATATAAAAGAGATTTGAGTCATGGGATATTCCTTCGCATATTTTGGAGCAATACTTAGGGCAACACAACTGCTGCGCCTTAATTAAACTTCGATCACCATAATGTCAATGATCTCTATTAAATGCATTTTAAATAACTACCTAAATTAAAGTACCTATACATATGCTTTATGTGTGTAACAGTGTAACAGCCGTCCGTCGTTACATTTTAAATCCTGAGCATCATCTGACAAATTTAGCTTTTATAAAAAATGTCCAGCAATCATCCTAATTGATTGTATCTACTTAAATTGATCATTTAAAATGCCCATAATTGAATTATCCGCCATCCCCTATATGACAAACGCTATATGTTAATACGATAGATTAGTAAATCAGAATTGAAATGACTTGGCGTATTTCTTTGAACGCATTAATCGAGTCCCATCAATAAAAACCCACATATACATCCATAAATCTATATTAAATTAGAAAAAGCTTGTAAACAAAACGATCTGTTATTCTTTAAACACTGTCAGTTGTTAGAAAAACAATTACTTTTAAAGTTTTTATACACTTACACAACTGATAAAAATTCTTGAAACTCATAAACCCATTGTTACGTTTAAATTCTGCAAAACCAAGATTGCCGTGGACAGGCGTTCATTTTGACAGTTCGGGAACCTTTCAGTGCCTTGCTAGCTTTCTGCATAAACGTATGCTTTCGGTAACGAAACAGTCAAGTGATTTTTGTGGTGATGTAAGTAAACCAAATAAATTGAAGCACGGTATTTACCTCCAACGAGCCGATATAACGTGCTATTAGTTTCGCTTGGTGTAATCCTCATTGCTTGCTGAAACTTTTGCTGCTGTAATAAATCTGTCGCCAAATTTAACTTCGTCAAGTGTAGCGTGCGGTGTTGTGCACTATTAGTTTTAGCTGTTTTGGTGTTTTAGTTTAGATTGCCGGAAATATGCCTTTGTAGTTAATTCATGCACATATGGAGGGAGGAAGACGAGTTAGGATGTCGTATTATACATCTAGGTAAGTAAATTAAGTTCTGAATTTTTACTTTATATATATTTTATCTGCTTGCATGACATGATTATATCGGGAAGGTACCGAACCAAACGATACACGTCACGATACAGAAGTTTTATTAAAGTTACATGGTGGTTTGAAACCATTAAAAACGACGCACTGTTGATAACAATGAAGTTAAAACGGTCGCCGTGTAAAATTCAAAAATCAGATATCAAAATTAATAAAATATTTGTTGGACTTTTGTGTTTATTTGGGATCGGTAATGATTGCCCTGTAATATCGTCATTCATCACGTGTAACGGTTGGTTCCAGACCTTGACTATGGAGCTCCAATCTATAATATTAAAAAAACTCGACCGAAATGACCGTTGTTACTTTGTTACAACTATACACAAAAGCTGTTCTATGATAGGACGGACTAGATAAATCTTCTGATAGTATTACAGTTCCGTTATTATCTTCTGTTTCACTTCGATCCCTATTATAAGAAAAAGCGTTACAGCTATCTTACTTTTACTCTGTTGCGCAGTAGAGAACGATTTTAAGGACCCTTGTGTAGGCGCCCTGCGCAAGTAGACAAGAGAGGCGAATATGTCCAGGAGAAGTAGTGGGATCTCTTATTGTTTCTGCTCGCTGGCGGTACTTCGCTTCCCCCGTGTCTAACACTACGCCGTGATATATGTAAAGAGTTCGCTGCATTTAGTGCGTGGTATGCATTAGGTACCGTGTGATTTTGTTTCTCTGTATGGCTGACATTTATTAACTGTGTATATATTGTACTACGGAAGTGGTATTTAATCTAATTAATGTAAAGAGATTTTTTAAATATTCCTACGAAGAAAAGATCTAATTAAAAGGTAAAGGTAGACCATTACCAGATATTATTATTGAAGAATCTGGTGTAAGTAGATAGAAAAGTTACACACGCAAATTTACTAGACTTTTATTTGAAAAATCAATGAATAAAATAATATGCAATATAGGATGTAAATATAGGATATAAAATAGGATGCAATAAAAAAATGCTTTATACTCTGTCAAAGACAACTAACTATTTTACATACGTTCTCCGATTTACCGCTTTTGGTAAGCATTTTAGATTATATTTTCATTAAGTGATGGCGTTGGGCGTTGGGGATATTTAATTTATTTTAAATGGTATATGTAAGGTAATTATCCGCGTATTCTTGTAATATTTCATTTTATGAGGAATTTTGTTTCAGTATAGATGCTCAATCAATACTTGAATGAATTAAAATACCTATGTTTAATAAATTACCCAAAAATGATAAAAACTTACATCCAAAATTCTGAGTTTTATTGGGATTGGGAGTTTTAGATTGCTAAAAGTCGGAAAGAAATGGAATTAGGAATTAAATAAGGTGGGATGGTAGACATAAGTCTCCTGGTAGTCCAGTTTGCAACCTCGAGAGGTTGCCGCTCTAGAGCCATTGCTGTAAGTGCTATCGAAAAAAAGTTCAAATAAAATATGCAGAGAAAATTGTGCATAATTTTGATCCTATTCATTTTTTGTTTGCGACCAACAGTTTTCGTTCTACGGCGCGCTGAAGTTGGGGGTTGATTTGCAATTTCCATCAAAATCAGATTCGTCGAGGATTATGACGAAGATCGACTTCAAATAATTATCCAATTTTTTTTCGGAAAGAGCAATGTTGAGTCGGCAGATGCCTAATTTGCTTATAGTTTTGGTCGCATATTACAAAAAACTTTGATGCGCCGTAGGACGAAAATTATTCACAAACGAAAAAAAATGGGACCAACACTAACTATACACAGTTCTCTACATGTTTTGTTTAAACTTTTTTTCGATGGCACATAATACAACAAAACTAAAATGTTCAGAAACTAATTTATTTAAAAAAAGAATCGAATTGTGTTATCAAGACACCTTGCTATCTAGGGGAGTTGCTGTTCAAGGGTGGGGGATGAAAATCCGTTTACAACAACGGCCCTATTTTCCGAAAAGCGCCGCGATGCAGAATTTTCTCCCCTCCCCTTGAGCAGTAACTACCCTAGATAGCAAGGTGTATAATCAATTCGATTCTTTTTTTAAATAAATTAGTTTTTGAAAATTTTTGTTTTATTGTATATCCTCTTTATAATGTTGTCCATGGTTAGCGGTGTGGGTAGGGGGCACATGGGAAAATTTGCTTACGAGCACGTGAAAGTTTTGCTACGCCACTGACTCTAAGTGAGCACCTAAAGAATTCTTCAATATGTAAATACACTTCCAAAGAAATACATAACGATCGTTACAGTGTATGTTTGAAGTCTGTCTGAACGTCAAGACTTAATTTATAAAAAATAGGTGTTTTTTTTACAAAAATTGCAGAACACCTTAAATTTTTTACCAGGAGCCGCTACTGGTGACTGGTAAAAAGATATATAGGATCATGCCACTTAAAGAGGATAAAATAGATATGTTTTAAAAGCAATTGTAATATTTAAAAAAAAATTAAAATCGACTTACTTATTTTTAATTACCATTATAATTATTTTTTAATAAATATCATTTTATGTTTTTATCCATATATATATTTTTTTTGGTTGCAAGTTTCTGTATTTCGGATAAAGAAAAGAAAATATTTCAGAGTATGAAAAGTTAAATTTAGTGCTTAATAATACATAAATATTGATGACATTATTGTTTAAAAAGCAGAAAATATAAAAATATCAATATAAAAAACAATATAAAAAATCATAAAATTTTTCATATTTACGTTTTTTTATATGGATGCCAAATGACCCTTCTACCACCTCCTTCCAGGTAGGCATCGATTTAACATCGATTTGACAAAGATTTCTCTTGACTAATTGGCACGATCATTGTTTCTCGAAACAAACATAGGATTTTGAAAGATTAGCAGTTTTTCTTAGCTGTTTTATGATTTAAAGACTTTATACGGCGAATTAAGTGTCTCCACAGAAGAACTACCAAACATAAACTTATTCACATAGGAACAAACTTCATTGCGTACAGCAAAGTGAATACATAAGAAATGTTGTGGTCGGTCAGTGTAGCTGGCCTTTTATATAAAATAAATGCAAGCATGTATTTGCTACGTCGGTATTTTTGTGCCTTCATTCTGGCACGTAGATATCGTAACGCTTAGCTTATGGTATCAGACATAAACAAAGATAAAATAAATATAATTGACAAAGTAATACAATGTTATAACTGGCGTATTATTTACCGGGACTTACGGTTGACCTTGCATTATGCTGTGAATAAGTAAGCGCGGGGCGCTCTCCGTCCTCTATCTCATCTCAAAAACGGCTGAGTATCATTTAATCAACCGAATCATTTAATCACCGAAGTGTCAACCGAATCATTTAATCATCAATATCAATATCACACTTGCAACAATAAAACAGTCTTTGTTATTGCGAGAGAACCATTCTCGACAGCTCCTTTAGAAAATACGTTTCGCAAGTTTTTCCTGAAGTTTTCTCCTATTTAAATTGACCATAATATATGCTTCATTTTCAGCATATGATAATGATCATCCTGAACTTCTACCAGCCGTCACCACAAACCTGACTGAGAAAATGAATAATAAAAAAATAGATGTGCAAGATACATCATAAAAATTAATGTTGGCCAACAACATTATTATAAATCAAAGCTCATTAAAAACGTACAAAGACATTGTTATTGCCACTAACATAACCTCTAAAGAGCAGTCCCTTCAGGCTACCCCTGTTCTATATCCAGGACTATCTATTCATGACAGTTGTCGTAGAGGTCGACATTTGTCTCTAATTAGAGCAATTGTGGCGCAGTTAGGAAACTCCTAGGGACATTAGGGCGGTATTAACTCTCTTGAAATATGGGTCTGCAGGGATGCCACTTATTATGGGGCTATTTAAGGCCCCGGCGGCGTCATTATTGATGGTGGAGAAGTTGTTAGTTGAATATGCTGCTAATATGGGAGCGGGGTTTAATGGCCAGCGGGTTCTGGGGACGAAATTCCCGCAATAAGCGGACGTTATACATTATATAGTATAAATTAACTTGGTTTTGGAGAAGGTATAAGCAGATGAGTTAGTATCAGTGTTATTGTTTAGATTTTGGTGCGAATTTAGCACTTTGAGGTACCGTCAAACGGCTAAATTATCCTGTGTACTTATTTAAAAATCATTCGGGTAAAATGGGACACATGAAATTTTATAAATTCGACGTTCTTTTAAAATTCGTTTCATTTTACCCCATGGTAGCATAAATTGAGATGTAAATGTCGCAAGTTTCCCCAATATGTACCGGGTGATTCATTAACAGAGGACGTTGGTCTTATTATGACATAGAACGCTGGGGAAAAAATCTATAACACATTGTAGAGTGAATTTCCCATCGAAATGGCTTATTTAAAACATATTTTTATGCCGAAAATGTTGAAAAAAAACAAAATTTCATTTTTTCTTTACTTTTCTACCTATAATTTTTTTGGGTCAGAGATAGGTATAGGCATTGCTTTATAGAAAAAAATAGATAACATTTCCTTTATTTTAAAGGACATGTTATCTAAGGAAATGCTGGGTAGAACAAATTGTTGGGTTAAAAATTGACCAAAAGATGACCAATAGAATATAGCTTTTTTTCCGTATTTTATCCATCTTATACAGATATTATTTTCATTCTTTTTGTTTCAAAAAAATATTATTTTACTTTAGGTATTTTAAGTTTATTGGTTGATAATACATAGGTAACTATTCAAATAATATATGTAACCATGGTGTTATCATATTTCTTCAACAACATTCTCAAACGATATCATCAATGTTACAATGTAACCCATGTAAAATGTATGTAACCGTTACTTGAAATTACTTTTTTATTAAATAAAATAATAATTTTTTCAACAAAATGAGAATCAAAACAATATCTGTGTAAGAGGTATAAAAGTCGAAAAATGTTCGAGTGGCCATATTTCGGTCAATTTTTAACTCAAAAAATTTTTCGCCCCAGCATTTTAAAGGAAATTGTGTCTACTTTTTTTTCTATAAAGCAATGCCTATACCTATCTCTGACTCTCAAAAAGTTATAGGCAAAAAATTTAAAAAAATATCTATTTTTTTCTTTTATTTCAACATTTTCATTTTCATTTTATTTCAACATTCAACATTTCAAAGTATAAAAAAGTTTTAAAATTTTTGCTTCGTTTGCGAGATATTTTGAAGAAACTGAAAAGGGTACATTTTCACCACTATCTCTAATTTAATAGCACTCCGCCGTTTTTTCTTCTTAAATGACCCATTGACCGTTTCCTGCAATAAAAACCCGTGAACGTCTTGGTTCCTTAACGTAATCAATTGCCTATTAAGTTGCTATGATACCTAAGGTATACTGAAAATATATGTTCTTGCATGGTAATGTTCGTAAAATTTGATTTACGTGGTCTTAAAATATTTTTCATAGCTCTGAAAATTAAGTGGTGGGGGAAGATAAACATTTGTAAAGAAAAATGGCGATTGCCCCGGTTTGTCTTAACAGAATCAAACGATTTGGTTTTATTGGAGAGAACATTTTTTACCCTATCATTGCCAGAATAGATTGTCCCAATTTACAGGCCTCTTCCAATCCACTTGTGAGGAAATGTTGTCCAGATATTCACAGCACAGCAAGTGTGCTGGACATCCATCAATCATGTGGCAGAAGCATGTTGTCCTGGTTTATAGAGGCACATCTTTGAAAATAATGGGCAGTTGTTCTCTTAAAAAATTGAGATATGAACTGTTTTATCAAATATATAAGGGCCAATAATTATGTGTCCTAGTACACCACATCAAACATTGACACTCCACCGACCTTGATGCCGGACTTCTAACATCCAATACGTATTTTTTCTTGACCAGTAATGCATATTGTAGAGTTTTACCCCACCATTGCTATTAAAAGTATCTTCATATGTCCATAAAATATGTGACAGTAGTTGAGGATCATCTTGAAGCATATTTAACAGCCATTGGCGGTTGTCCAGTCTTCTATCAAAATCTCCATCTGCAACCTGCAGTTTTTACTTCTCATTTGTGTTTCCCACAAGCGAATTTGTTGAATTTTGCTGATTTACCAATTGCCCTTGTTTTTGAAGCTTCAAGTGCAGGTCGTCTAAGTGTCCTGTGATATCTACCAAGAATGCCAAGTCACAAAGCCAAGTTAGATCACAAATTTGCGGCAATGTTTTCTCTTTCATTTCCATAAAATTAGCTATTTGTCTCTAAAATACAGGGTGTTTAGTTAACCCTGTGCACAAGATGACTGCAAAAAGAGACATTTGTTCTAATGACTATTTCTGAGTAGATCTGTGGCGTTCCACTGCGTACGCTTATTATTATTTATCTATTTGAATTGATATCGTTACTTGAATTGTCTGAATCTCTCGCGGGCTGGATAGTAGCTGGTGGAGGGCCGGGATTGTAGCTGGTGGAGGGCCGGATCCGGCCCGGGAGTCGGTGGTGCCCATATATGTCATAGGCGATAGAAATTTCCAGTAGTTCGTAAACGTAGGGCTAATCTAGTGAAAACTCTTTTATTATAATGCCTTCGTTCAGAAAAATCTACTGCATATATTCTCGCAGCAACTGTTGCGTTTCGCATACAATCGAAATAAACTTGCAACATATCAATCGCCTCTTCATTCGTAATCGGCATTTGGCAAATTACACAAACACCGAATAAAAAAATATTTATGGCAATTTAAAGATTCGGTTGCATTTTTTTTCACAAAAAAGTCACAAATAAAATAGGGTGAATTTCTAAGTCAATTTTTTTCTGTTTTAACTACAAAATATTAAAAAAATCTATTCCCAATTAAATTAAATATTTTTCTTTGATGTTACCGAAAGTCCTAATATGTAACTTCATACAGGAGGGACCAAAAATATTGCGACGCTAGTGACCCATTGACATAATTTTTGACAATAAACATATATGAATAAATTGACAATAAACATATATGAAAATATACAAGTCCTTTATAGTGGTGCGTTAATTTGTGCAGGATTTTTATAGAAGATTTGATGCTGTTTATATCCTGGTAATTAAAAAATATATATTTTGAGTATTCGCAATCCCCTTAACGCCAAACTGGGATTAAGTATAATGTTTTTAATTTAAAAAATGATACCATTGGAACGATGATATCAGCCGGTTAAAAAACGCGTATGATCTTGAAGTAAATTGCGACCATTAGTGACTGTCTTGTAGCTTGTAGTGGTCGTGAAATACCTCTCAAGCAGTGCCCTGCCAAAGAGATTATCAGTGGCAAGATACACATAGAAGCCGTCTTGGTATTCCAAAATGACATTTCAAATAATGTGTTAAGGTCACCAGTCCGCGTTCGCAGATAAGGAAGTAGGTACGAGAAAATATATTTATGAAATGGGTGGTTTGTTAATTAAACAAATAGCGAAGTTGTCGTTGAAAAATGTTCTCTGTCAGTCAGCCGACTGTTAAGGTGGGTGCCGTTTAGATAACAAATTCATACACAAATGCGTTTGGTAGTGGAGGAATGGTTCATGCTGGTGTGGATATGGGCCTCTCCCATATAATCATGTCGGTTTATAGGCGACATTGGGTTAATTGATATTTCGTTAGAAATGTACTTGGTATTATACCTATATTGTTCGATATACACGCAGCAACGTAAGGGGATTCTTTGGTAACATATTTTTCGGTTACAAGTTCCGAACAATCTGTTATTGTATCTATCTACTGATTTTGACAGTTATTTGACAAATAAAAATTAAACTGAGTAAGTAGTAAAATTTTTAAAACAATAACAGTATGAAATACTTTCTTTGCCTTCAACAAGTTTATAGTTTGTATAATGAATCTTTGCGTGTGTATGAAATTAGCTAGGACATACGTGAGATTGCTAAACGCATTATATAGGCAAGCTATATGGTTACGTATGTCATCGAGCCGCTAAGACACGCGATCGATACGATCGAATGAATTGAAACGGAATTAAAAAGAGACGTCTATATGAATAGTAGTCGTAGCGCTTGTCAATATTACTCTGACAGTTTAAGTAGCGTTCACAAAACATCTTGTTTTGTGGTATAGTGTTGTCGTAATTTTGCTTTTTTCGTTCTCTTTCGATTGATTTGTGGTGCTATTAGACAAGTTGTAAAGTGTATATCACGGATATAATTGTTTCCTTTTATTGTTCTTTTTCTCAGAGAATTACAAGAGTGAAAATAAAATCAGTTCTTTTAAGAACTATAACCTAAAAATGCCTGGAAAAAGGTTAAATTCGCAAGCAAGGGGACTTGTTGCCAATTTACTTAAATATTTCGCGGCTGAAAAAGGGAACATGGGCCCTTTAGTTTCTGTTAATGGCGTTCAAGAGGTAAACGAGGAAAACTAGAATAATATACTTATCAATACTTATTAAAAACTTTTTTGCAGCGTGTTGATGCTATACCTATTTTCGCCTATATTTTCAACTTTCAAGATAATTATAACCTCACTCGAGTGTCAAATCACAGCTGGTTTAGTAAGAAACGTGTTGCCAACATCATATATACAAAAATATTGCAGGCTATGGTAAATTATTTTATGAAAATAGATTTCTGATCTTAGTTGTATAACCGTGATCAGAGGTAAATAATAATAACTATTATTATTTTACAAAGTAAATTGTCACTTCATGAGTATTTACGAGGCCAACATTTTTTCTAACTTTTAATTGGTTGTCCGGTGATGAGTGAAAATAAAAACACATTTTCATTTTACTCCCGCCTTCACTGAAATTAATGACCTTGAACTGATTGATTCATACAGTTGTTGTGACGCACACGCAAAGATTCATTATACAAACTATAACATCCAAACAAAACAAAAGGTTTACATTCAAAATTAAAAATTATTAAAGAGTCATACCAATTGAATTACTAGACGGGTCAAGGGTCACCTGCAAAAAAGAAATTGTTAATCATTTCAATAATCATTATAGTACAATTGGAGAAAAATTAGCTGCAAAAATACCAGATATCAATAATTTCAATGATCATTTGGAATGCTTGGAAAACACAATGTTTATGTACCCAACTGATGAACTAGAGATATTAGATATAATAAATAATCTAAAAGAAAAGGTAACACCAGGACTAGATCACATTCAATCGAAAACATTAAAAGAAATTCGACATGAAATAGTTCAGCCATTAACTTACCTAATAAATAACTATTTGGAGGAGGGATATTTTCCAAAAATTCTAAAATGTGCTGTGATAAAGCCACTATACAAAAGTGGCAGTAAATTAGATATAGGGAACTATCGCCCAATTTCTCTTTTGTCAAACATTTCAAAGGTTTTAGAAAAAGTAATAAACAAACGACTTCGTAGTTTCTTAAACAAATATAAAATATTATCGAACTCTCAATATGGTTTTAGAGAGGGACGATCGACTGATGATGCGATTCATCAATTAACATCATATGTCTATGAGGCATTGGATAAAAAAACTCCTATAATCAGCATATTTCTCGACCTTTCTAAAGCCTTTGATACGGTATGTCATAAAAGACTGTTGAATAAATTAAATAAATACGGAATACGTGGAAAATCGTATAAAATATTTGAAAGCTATCTATCAAACAGAGAACAGCTGGTCCAACTGGATGATGTTCAGAGTGATTTGCAGACGGTTACCTATGGTGTTCCCCAAGGGACGGTATTGGGACCAGTCCTTTTCACTATTTACATCGACAGTTTATTGAGCCTTAAGACACGTGGTAAGATTATTAGTTTTGCTGACGACACAGCTGTTATATATACGTCATCTTCCTGGCTAAACCTAAAAAGAGAAATAGAAAATGAGTTTCCAGAAATTGTTAAATGGTTGCAGTACAACAAGCTGACCTTAAATTATGGAAAGACAATGTACTTACCTTTTGTTTCTTATAACACAGGTCTCCCTGCGTTGGGTCCTTTAAGCGTAGGTCACAATATGCAAATTTTTGAATCTTCTTCAGTAAAATATCTGGGTGTTCATATTGACAGACATATGAGGTGGGAGTTACAAATGAAACAGCTTGTAGGAAGGATAAGGGGTTTGATACCTAAATTTAAATACTTAAGAGATTTTTTGAATATTCAGCAATTGAGAATTATGTATTTTTCTTTAATACAATCGTTATTAACGTATGGTATCATAGGATGGGGAGGTGTGTATGACTGTTATCTCTATGATGTTCATGTTGTACAAAAGTGGATCTTAAGAATAATATATAAGAGAAATATTTTATATCCTAGTAATTCATTATATAGGGAATCTAATATATTCGACTTAAGGCAGCTGTATTTTCTAAGAATAATGCTTTTTTTGAAACAAGGCAAAATTAGTTTAGCTCCCCATGAACATCCTTATAATACACGCCGACCTGAGACTATATTATACCCTCGTTGTGAGAAAACAATTGGACAAAGATGTACTACTTACCTGGTACCTAGATTGTATATTCTTATCCCTAGAGAAATGCAACATATACATTCTTATAATAACTACAAAAACAGACTAAAATTATGGATAAGTCAAAATGACAGATTGTTATTTAGTAATATAATCAATCAACGTATATTAGTATAGTAAACTATTTACTGTAATGCATATTATAATTTAAATTAAAAATGTGCATATGTGTGTGTATGTATATGTGTGTGTATATGTGTGTGTATATGTATGTATATATACACTGAGCTCGTAAAGTTTGGAATAAATTCAATTAATCGTTATTGAAGGGTTTTCACAGGAAATCCTCGGACACGTCAACTTTATTTTATAAAATGTCACTTTTTTCAGCCATCGATTTTTTTTTTGTTTTGTTCGTTTTTGAGCTATGACGTCATCGACAATTTTTTTAAATGACAACCCATATTTTTTTTCACGGATTTCGATAGAGCACATTTTTCTGAGTGCGAATATGTCAAAAACATAGTACCTTTAACATTAAAGTGTTCGAGATATTCGGTTGCAAAGTTTTAAGAATGAATTATACAAGCGATGACCAAATGCTAATCATTTATCAAGAAAGCGCAGGAAAAACAACAGTTTTGACAGTTGTCACAATTTTGAAGTTTTTCCTCGCAAGTTTGTGTTTTAATCAGTTGAATAATATCATTAAGTAAGTTGATTAATCATTATTCCATCATAATTCATTTTATTTAAAAATGGTCCGTCGTTTGAGTGAAAGGGAAAGAATCGAAATTTTGATGATGATCGGTTACGGGGACAGAGCTCGCACACAAGTAGAAGTTTGCCGTTTATTTAACAACAAATATCCAAACAGAGAACCAATTACACAGTCCACCGTTAGCAAAATAGAACAAAAGTTTTTAGAAGTGGGTCATACGAGAGATCGCCCTAGAACGGGTCGTCCACCAGTGCAACAAGATGTTAAATTGAATGTTCTACTAGAGCTTCAAGAAAATCCCCATTTACCCACCCGCCAAGTGGCGGCAAACAACGGAATAGTCCAAAGCTCCGTCTTGAAATATTTGAAATTGAACAAATGGCATCCGTATAAAGTGGTTTTGGTCCAAGAGTTAAACGAAGATGATCCTGACCGTAGGTTACAGTTTTGCCAAACCATGTTGCAACGCCTGATTGATGACGACGGATTTTTACGCAATATTGTTTTTTCTGATGAGGCTACCTTTTATCTCGACGGCACAGTTAACCGGCAAAACTGTAGATATTGGTCTCCTGAAAATCCACACTGGAAAATGGAAACCTCGTAGTCAGTTTCCACAAAAAGTTAACGTTTGGGCTGGTATTGTAGGTAATCGTATTTTGGGCCCATTTTTCTTTGAAGGCGTATTAACAGGTGAAATATATTTAGAATTTTTAAGAGACGACTTAGTCCCTGCACTTGCGGTACTTTACCCAAATGACGTAGATCCAGATCTGCCCCATCACACGATATGGTACCAACAAGACGGTGCACCACCCCATTTTGCAGTGATCGTTCGCGATTATTTAAACCATGTATTTCCTAACCATTGGATTGGTCGCAGGGGAACTATCGAATGGCCCCCTAGATCTCCAGATCTCACTCCCCTAGACTACTTTTTATGGGGCTATTTAAAGAGCAAAGTCTATTTCAATAGACCAAATACCATCGAAGAATTAAAGGACAGAATTCGCAATGAAATTCGAACCATTCAACCCGATACTGTTGGTAAGGTTCTGCAGGAGTTTCAGTGGCGGATGGGATATTTCCAGGAAGTGAATGGAGGTCACTTTGAAAATTTACTCTGATTTTATTTTTTACTTTAATTATTTATCATTTATTTGTTAAAATATTTTTTTATTTGTTTAAATTGTTGTTAAAAAATTAAACAGATTACTCCCAAATCTTTCAAAATGTTCGATAAGCTACCAAAATAAATAATATTACTCCTTAATCTTTTAAAATGTAATAAGCTATAAGCTATTAGAATCAATAAGCTATTAAAAATCTTGACCCGCCCGATAGCTTATGCATGGTGCCATGGTACATTTTATAAACTTTGCAACCGAATATCTCGAAAACTTTAATGTTAAAGGTACTATGTTTTTGACATATTCGCACTTAGAAAAAAGGGCTCTATCGAAATCCGTGAAAAAAAATATGGGTTGTCATTTAAAAAAATTGTCGATGACGTCATAGCTCAAAAACGAACAAAACAAAAAAAAAATCGATGGCTGAAAAAAGTGACATTTTATAAAATAAGGTTGACGTGTCCGAGGATTTCCTGTGAAAATCCTTCAATAACGATTAATTGAATTTATTCCAAACTTTACGAGCTCAGTGTATGTGTGTATATATGTATATATATATGTATATATATGTTTGATTTCTGTTTACCAGGAATGTATCATTATCACGTACAAGTATCTATCGATACTTCTGTGATTACCTACTAATGTTTATTCCTATAATTTGTATTATAGATTATACCATTATTGTATCAAAGATGAATAAACATTGTTATTATTATTATTATTATTATTAATTAAAGATTAATTAAAGAGTCATACCAATTTATAAAGACACTAAGGATAATCCAAATTATCGTCCAATTGTCGTTATACTTTTTTAGCCAAAATTCTGGGAATCATATCAAAGAACCAAATTACTATAGCCACTTTGAAAAAAATAATTTATTCGATTCCCACCAATTCGGTGTTAGTGCTAAACACGATACAACACTAGCTATAAACTCTTTAATTAAAATTATTAATGAAGGCTTTGAAGATGGCTTGTTAACATATTCACAATTACAGATTTTATTTGCTGACGATAGCAAATAAAACAACAAAATTTGCATTCAATGCAATACTACATTACAACTATAACAACATCATTTAAAACTGTCAAGGATTTAATAACTGAAATAAGTTGCACACAAAGTATGGTTGAATATTGGTTCGTAGCAAATAATCAGTTAACACAAAATGTTTCAAAAACAGAAAATGTGGTTTTTCATATTAAAAATACGCAAAGCAAAGACCTTGGTAAAAAAACATGGGTTTATTATGACCACACGATAGAAGTTAAAACTTCTAATTTTCGAATTTTAAAATATATATACTGTAATCGACCGCCCGTATTAGCACAACCCGCAATACACAGTTTTCACTTCAAAAATGCTAGAACATATCTGAGTACGAAATATTATCGCTATTGGTAAGACGCAGCAAGCATCAATCTTGTGATCTTAAACACACACTATTTCTTATGTTGATGAATTAAACGTCTTATATGTATTAAACGTTACACAGCAAATTCTGTCACATTTACATATGTACAAACATGTATGATATTAAATTACGTTCAATTAAAATAATGATTTATTGTCAGTGTTTTAAAACAAAGTAAAATTTTAAAATACCTACTGTTACCGTCCGCCCGTATACCGCACCCTTTAATGCTCGTTGACCGTACGCCCCTGACACATATGCAGAGGCAACTGGCGCTAGATGCCGCCCCACTGTATGTCGCTCCGAAATACCTACTCATATTTAGCAAGTACTGCGACGGCAGTCGAATAGATTCAATCCATGATACTAAGACTACAAGATATACTAACGCGCATGCGATCCCCTATCTCTCTCGCTCTGCTGACGTCATTCCGTGACAAATTTCAAATATTCAAATTTGACACATCTTTAAAATACATCATTTTATAAGTTTAAATACATTATTTTATAAGTTTAAATGCGTTATTTTAATTATTTTGGTCATTTGTGATTGTGATAAACAATGGTTTACTGTGCAATGAAGGGTTATACCAGTAATAATAATAAAAAAAGTAAAAATTCTTCCAGTAGGTACATACTTTAGTTTTCCAACTGCAGCAGAGATTTGCAAATTATGGGTGCAAAAGTGCTACCAAACGCATGATTTTAATATTAAAAATGCTAGAATATGTTCGAAGCATTTTTCTGATTATGATTTTCAGGTTATAGACAAATTATTGCAATTGCCCAAAAATAAGTGGAAGTTGAAAGATAATGCTGTACCTTCACGTCTTTGCCTTTAAAACTTTTTTCTTTAATTATGGATGACATAATTATATTAATAAATAATTAAGAGTATCAAGTATATACGTTATAAAAGAAAATCTTAGCTAAAGGCTAAAGATGCCAAATAAAACTCAGGTTATGGTTATGTCAAAACTTACCTTTCGTGCGGTTGTGTGTACATGCTAAATCGTGCCTGCTCTAAATAGTAAAAAAACTGCACTATGTACGAATAATAATTATTGTACGAATTTAATCAGCAATATCAATTTAACACTAAAAAATCCAAAACCAAACAAACAACATCCGACATCTGCAAAATCGGAACAGCAACACGACACGGGAGAAAATAAAAAATAACCGAAGCTAAATTGGCGCGTATGTTTAAAGGAAATGTGAATATTATTAGTTATTTTGTGACGGTTTTCATAATTAATTATATAAAATAAACTAATGTATATTTATATCTATATTTTGTCTTTATTACGCGTTCACTTGCTTTAACTGTAAAGACTCCGTGCAGTTATAGAAAAGTAAAGGTCTAATGCAGTAATTACTAATTAATGTACAGGTTCTTTAGAAACAATCCTTCTACTAAGTGCTATTCCAGTTCAAGGATTATAGACGTGGATAGTCATTGATTCCAGTTCGTGCCGTAG
>CAXKVY010010211.1:0-10773 GCA_964058915.1 Tetropium fuscum
ATGCAAAAACCAAAAAATGTTTAATTTAGGTGGCATTAATGTCATGACATTAGGTGACATGTCATGATCTTTATGTCAAAACATTATAGTAGAATGACAGATGAGTGCAATAAAAATTTTATTGCTTACTATTATTCTTTAAATGCTTACCACTCAATTGCCAATTACCACTTGTATTGGCGCTTGTGCACCCGTCCATTTGACGCCAATGGTCCCCACTATGAAGGTGTACTGCACTTATTTAATATTTCAGCTAATAGAAAATATGCTGCAAACATGTAGAATATATTTCCAAATTATCACAATATTCCTTATTCTAAATGTGTTGTAACAGACTTGTTTATTATAGTTGTCTTCTGTGGGTTACTTCAATCTGCATTGTTATATAACTATTGTACCATTTTATGAGGGATGAGGAATACAAATAATATCCTAATAGTATTTTATTTATTTATTGAACTCATAATTAAATATTTTGCAAAAACGGACTTTAAAGTTATTGCAACCTACTACATATTAACAGAACCATTATAAACAATGCCATTGAGCATAACTCATTGCAAGTATGACTGCAATGAACAAAGTGATTATGTGATAGAGAAATGGATGTCGAATAGATGAAAGTGTATGTTAAAACTTCACTACTACATTTGCTGTGCCCTATATGCAAATTTACTACTAAAATAATACAACAGTGTCAACATGGTAGGATTATACATTCTAGTTCTAGTAGTGGGAACTTTTGTATTGATTTAAATCACAAGTGGAAATTACTCTGAAATATTTTATTTGTAAATATTATGAAGTGTTTTGATTGTATTAACATCATTACGCTTTTCCATGTTTTACCATGTAAATAGTATTTTTTAGAATAGTACTACTTAAACATAATAATTATTCCTTGATATTTTCCTACAGCAAATGAGTCATAAATAATAGATAGGATAACCTACTATCATATAAAACGACATAATGAGTCATATATAAGTAGTAGATAGGGAAATGTATTGTACGTATTTTTACGTAATACTTAGGAACATTGCATTTTCTAGACAAACTTTTGAAAAGTGGTCTATTTATGGTAAGTCTACTTGCTGTAAGATCTTGTGAGTACTTCATTTTATGCTGCAATCATTTGAGGTCGATAATGAACTTCTATAGCATGTTTACACGCTATTCTTTCTACATCTGCTTAACCCTTTCTTTGCGATTGAAGCTTAAATGCGTCTTTTCCTTTTTACTCCAGCTGTGTGTCTGTCGCATATTTGCGAAAGTTGGATACGCTTGGTGCGGCTTTTAGTTTTATCGATAGCTGGTGTAAAAAGTAGGCAATCGAAACATTTAATTTCTTTATTTGGTTCCTTATTATATAAAGTTGACTTTTTATTTTTAGTATAAACATTTTTTTACTGTCTGCTTATTGTTGTTCTTTTTATATAACGACTTATGTTACTTTTATTTATATTTCTTTGCTCGCTTTTATAAACGTTTTTTCTTATTTAACAGCTGGATGAAAACATTTTGCCAATGTACAAAGGACTTAAAATAGAAATTACTAAAGTATAAAATAAAACACAATTAATTCCTATTTTATCGCTTCACTGGGGATGACGTATTTCGCTTGCTCACACGCTCTGCAGCTAAAGGGTTAAATTTGCAAAAATAGATGCTGTATTTTTTAACATATTTTGATGTTTAATGTAATGTTATTCAAAATTATGCGTTGTAGTTTGCAACACGATTCTGAATTTTGCGACACTAGTTTTTCAACGAAAATTGTGTAGAAAGATAAATTCGCAGAGATGGTGTAGAAAAAGTTTATATTGTTTCTGAATCTATTTATATTTAATTCCTTCCCTACCATATAGAAGATAAAACTTTTGTAGGCATTATAGTCAATATACCAACATAATCAAAACAATTCATAACTTTGTCTGCAATTAATACAATAAGAAACTCCTAAGTTAATTCTATATAATCTAGTCAAAAATAGGACTGATTCCAGGAAATGTCGGAGGATTACTTCACGAACCTTATATATAAAACAAAAATAAGAAATATGTAACATTATTTAATAGTATAATATGGCAACAACTGAAAGTGTGTCAGATTTATATTTAAGAAACAAACAAGAAACTTATATAATTGAGCAAAACATAATTTAGTAAAATATTTTACTACTATACACACCATGAGAAATGTTTGTTCTTGTAGTGCAAAGTGAATAAGAGATATGTAATTGCCATCTTACAGAAAGGGCATAGTACCGTCGATAAAATTATGTGTATCTTACAAGTCTGTTTTTTTTTCAGTAAATACAGTAAAACCGTGATTATACATGTTAACCCAGTCAAACCTTTTAAAATAAACCTCGGCATTATTTGTCCACTTTATCCGCGACACGGGGATTAAAACCCCAGAGATTTTGTTCTTTCTCAAGTATATAACATGTTTGATGAGATAATGATCTACAGTAGAACTTAGATTTAAGGAACATCAAGGACTGTGAAATTAGTTCAAGATATGGGAGTATTCATATAAAAAAAATGACAAAAAATATTCCTATTTATCCAAAAGATAAATTGAATCATATATCAGACAAACCATTCCTCAAAAGTTTGTTACAATCAAAATCACAGGCCCAGTGGACAAAAACTGCGGTACAAAGAACTATGTTCCTTATATGGGAGTATCCATCAAGTTTCTTATAGAGAATTAAAAATACCTCTTGGAGAAGTGATGGAACCCTTCCATTAGTTCGTTATAACTGTATTCGTTAAGCAAGTTAAGTTAACTGTAATCCAAGTTTTCGATTATTCAAGGTACCATACGACATTAGTTCAGACGATCAGGGTTTTAATGTAATGTACAATTCTCATATAAGCAAACAGAAATCAACCACATAAAATATAACACTTACACTAAATGTATATTATTACTTAATTTAATATATTATTAAACATTTAAATATGCCATAAAATCGTTATACTATCACAATATACTATTATTTTATTGTACCATGTCGGGTGTATCACACATTTCTAAAAGACTTCAAAAATGGTCAACAAATATAGGCACAATAATTTAAGTAGATGTCTTAGAAATGAGTATATAATTTCTATGTATAAGGTGCAAAATGCTAAAATTTTTATTATAAAATTATCAGAGGAAAATACCGTAAACATAATGCCCGTAATTTAAGCCCGTGCACAATGTGCACTATTTTGTAGTTGGTAACTAAGCAATAAAAACACAATAATGAACTAGTATTGTCATAAAAACCATTACTTACACTAGGAACCATGTTCGTTTCCATTCTTTATATTTAAAATAAAAGGAGAGAAAAGCACTTGGTTTAAAACACAAAGGTGCAAATTATTAATGCTAATCAACAACTAATTTGAACCACTCAAATCTTATGGAATGGAATAATCTTATGAACATCAAGGCAACAAACAATGCACAAAATGGAAGGCAATTGCAAAAAAATGGCAAAACAGTCACTTCAGATACTACAGAACCTACCGCAACGTCCTCCACAATTAGAGTAAAAAGTTGGCGAAATCATTAAAACTTTTGCATATTCATATGCAACAAAATGCATATTCAGATCAGATCCATGCCATTTATGGGGGAAAATATAATGTAATTAAATTCAAATGCCTGTCAGGTCAGTAACTAAATTCATAGTAATTTTTGGAGGAAAATAGTAACTAGTTGTGCAGTCATTTTTGTAGTAAAATCAGTGCCTCTCTCTAACACATTAGAACATAACTTTGATGGGTACTGTAATATAATATCTTATTAGCGTTATTACCATTTACAGTCAGTTCAGACTGCAAAGGCTAATGTTCCGGGGCTTAAGCACCCACAGGAGTTTAAATCATGCTATGTATTACCCAGTGGCGGCTCGTGGTCTTTTTATTCGAGGAAGTTAGTCTTATAGAGGTAGGGTTATCAGTGGTGTGCGGTGATATTTCAAATAAGGGAAGCAATTCTTTGAAACCTACCTATTTGTAGTGTAACTCAATTTTTATCCTTTTTGGCGTAGCGTTACAGATAGCTGTATTATATTAGTCATATCGGTTGTTTCATCTAGAACAATAGCAATTAAACGAGCCTGCTAATTTCAAATTAAATGTTGTTTAAAATAGTAGGGACACAGTCACAGTTAAACGATTACAGTAAGTGATTTTTTAAAACAACTGCGTATTTAACTGTTAACAGAAATTATGCCTTTAGTTTCAGCAATTTTTTTTTGTTTCTATTTTTATCGACCACTCCAAGCTGACTGTATATTTAATTAAAATCATTGCATAACATATTATTTATATAAATGACATGTTCGTTTGTGGTCGCTTTCGGACATGACATACTTGTCAAACTTTCTCAAGACATATAATGTGAGATTGCTATTTAAAAATTATAATAATTAAATATAAAACCGGGTTTTATATAATACAATTGATTGTACAACAAAGGACCCCGCACCAAATACATGGGAAAATGGATTTCGGTGAAATTCGTTAAAAAGAATTTCACCGAAATCCATGGGGGGAATAAATTCGTTATTTGGTGCTGAAAAAAGTTCCCAATACAACTTGGGTCTGAAAATCCCGGTGTAAAAAGTTACAAGCTTATCAAAATCAGCTATTTTCTGTTAATTAACCAAAAACGTGCAATATGTATGGACCCCTGGATATATATGATATATATGTATAAATACGTATACGCCATACATCATATATATCATATATATATATATCATATATATATATATATATATATATATATATATATATATATATATATATATATATATATATATATATATATATATATATATATATATATATATATATATATATATATATATATATATATATATATATATATATATATATATATATATATATATATATATATATATATATATATATATATATATATATATATATATATATATATATATATATATATATATATATATATATATATATATATATATATATATATATATATATATATATATATATATATATATATATATATATATATATATATATATATATATATATATAAATATATATATATATATATATATATATATAATATATATATATATATATATATATATATATATATATGATATATATGATGTATGACGTATATGTATTTATACATATATATCATATATATCCAGGGGTCTATAAATATTGCACGTTTTTGGTTAATTAACAGAAAATAGCTGATTTTGATAAGCCTGTAACTTTTTACACCGGGATTTTCAGACCCAAGTTGTATTGCGAACTTTTTTCAGCATCAAATAACAAATTTATTTCCCCCAGTTAAAAAGAATTTCACCGAAATCCATTTTCCCATGTATTTGGTGCGGGGTCCTTTAAATATGTATATACTTTAAGGCATGCATACTTAAATGTAATGCATACATGGAATATTAAAAATTAAATTAACTTTTAAAAATTAAAAAAATAAGACGTTATGTCCTAGCAATGTGAATGGGGAGGCTTAGCCTCCTCTTAGGAGCCGCCACTCGTATTACCGGACAGGGTACTTAACAACTTTAGTTTTTGTAAAAAAATGTATGCTCAATTTTGACCAAAAGTATAAAATAATAAGTGGTCATCTAACTCAAGTGTTGTGAAAGATATATCTAATTCTTTGAAAAACTTTTATAAAGATGATAAAATTTTTTTTTTAAATTATTTTATAAAGTACATTTTACTAACCCAAAATTCAGGAGATAGAACTCTGAACTCTTACTTTTTTTGTTTAGATGTATTTTTGAAATTTCGGCTTTGCTTACCTGCGTTAATATTGGCATCCGATTCGTTCTGCGAGATGTAACATTGTGCATTATTTGTGAAAAAAATGGAAAAATTGTATGTTCCAAGATATGTGTCGTTATAGTTTAGACGAATTTTATGAAAGTATAGTCAGGTTAGATATTGTTTATTTTAAAGGAAAATAAACTGTTGCCATTGTTAATGATTTTATTTGAAGTCCCTCGCGCATTTTAACCAGTTGAACTTGTAGCACTCAAGATACAAGTTGAATAGCAATTGCCTAATTACATTTCTCAGATTTTATAGTTCCCAGAGTTAAGAGTTAGGAGAATCTTGATATGTAATTCTGCGTTTTAAATTTAATTAACAACATGTAATAATAAATAATGCTTATCTCAAGGGTTTTCGGTACTTGTTTCATAATTTTCTGAAACTGCAAATGATTTTATACTTTCTATGCTGTTTTAAGATCTTCCTCTGACAATTTTAAAACAAAATAACTTCTATATAAACTTCAGTAAATCTGCAATCCAAACGATTGTCTATAAATATATTTTATAAAACTAGTGCAACGATTTATATTTTTATATGTAAAGTATTATCACCTTCAAGGAAAAATAAAAAAAGGGGAAAATAAAAAGATGAAAATAATAAACAAATTTATACGAAAAAAATATTAATAGTAATCATAATTAATTACATCGATTTAACAGTTAAATGTAAGAAGCACCATAAAATGTATTCATATATTATATTGACAAATATACACAAAAATATGAGTAAATTGCACAAAATTGCACATCTAGTAACAATTAATTACAATTTCGAATCAAAATAAAAAGCAAAATAATATTTGTACTTAATTGAAAGCCTTAGAATATATAAAATATTTTAAAACAAATATTAAAACAGAACAATACAATACACGTCACATAATAAAATCAAAAAGGTAAATGCCTCGAGTCAGTTTATTAAAAATTACTCAAAATATTCTTAGGTATATAACTTAGTATATAAGTTAGGAAACAAATGTGTTTCCTAAATAATTTGCTAAACATACAAATTGAGATCTGTATCGATAGTATAAAAAAGCAATTTGAGCAAAATGCAAACCAAGTGTCACTACCATTGCATTGTAAAGCTAGGTAGCTTTTGAACTATTTTTAATAAACGACACAGCTACCTGCTAATTGCCAGTATACTAGCCGTCTCTAAAATGCCTTAAAAAAAATATGGCCACCAGAAAAAATTGTAATAATACAAAATAAGAGTCTAAAGCCATTCAAAGAACATCTCGAACCTACCTCATTGCTTGTAACCTTGCATGAGTTCGCTCAAGTTGACCAGACCGTTAAGGTCGATGTTACATTCGTCCAGCTGGTCCAAATAATCCATGCCGGGGGTGCCTCCCATCGACGTTGCAGGGGTCGCCACCGAACCAGGGTAACTGCACAGACATAACCAGACATCACATACTGCAACACAGACAACCAATAAGAGTGAAATGACAGAAAGTGTTAAAGTAAGGAAAACCCAGGTAGTTTAAAATAAACAAAATGTTGCAAATGTGTCTGGTTAGGTCTGTTTGCAGCATGCTTGTGAGAGTACACAACGGATATGCTCACATAAAAATTGTTAAACAGTAATTTATTACAATTACAATTTTATAACACGTCCAAAATTCATGTCAAAATAATTGTTTAAATAATTAGGATGGTTTAATTTAAGATGCAGGTTTTAAAATTAGCAATTTTTTGTGTGAGCACATCGAGTATAAGAAAACTGTCTCAATAAAAACAAAACAATGGTAGCATTATTTGAAACTCAAGGTGAACTCTTAATCAGTTTTTAAAATATGCTGTGACTATTAAAAGCTTCACTAAATTTTAAAGTGTAAAAATATGTAGGGTAAATGTGATAATGGGGTAAATATGTTAATGCCACCCACACTGACGAAAAAGCTTACACCAGTTTTATCTATCGCCTTACAATAAATTTCCATCTGGAAAATGTCACTACATTGCCGACTCAGGTCTGGTTTCTTATTTTAAATGCAAACAGCTGGTTTTGAACACATTCCTAGTAATGAATTGGTACCTGATACTATTGAAATAAGGCAAGTTTTAAATATATTACTTATTGAGCATAAAAACATGTTTTTTGATGTCGCCTAACAAAATTTTAATAAAACTGGGTAATATTTATTCGCTGTACTTAAACTACCGTAAACGGTCCTGTATTAAAATGCCGTTAATAAATATGACCTTATGCCATCTACACGTATTTTTAATATTCGGTCAGTCGCTGATCCTATGACAAAACTGGTCTTCCTTGGCAGACCTTATGCCATGCACACGTATGTCTAAGTATAAGTGATTAAATAGGGAAGAAATAGCAGAAGCCGTGGAAATCCAATCTATAGCACGCGAGCCAAACGCTACTGCCAGTTGAACCAGACGTCTGATGAACAAAATATTTGAATTATATGAACGAAGCGAACGGAAATTCCAATGAAAAGCCATCAAACATCATTCTAATTGCGTCATATCTATTAACGCCATTTTAGTATAGGATCGTTCAACGGTAATTTAAGTACAGTGATTTTTATTTGTATGTATTATATTTCCTACGTGACATTTACGACCAGGGGCAAATGTGATATATACATTTGACACTGGCTGATCTGTTGGGTTAAGTGCCAGATACAAAAAAGGCCCGTTGCAGTATTCTCGTATTTCATTTTTACATGTAAGTGCGTATTTTCTATTCAAACATTCTGAAGTATACAGAAAAATATCGCAAAGCACTTGTTTTACATTTAGCCCGTAGTTGTAAGGCAACTTATATCCAATTTAAACACAAAGGATTTATAAAATTTGCACCATTTTACGGAGGAAATGTGATTTGTGACCTTGTTTACTATATATTTAGTATACTATACTATATCAGGGATCTGGAATTAGCGATTTAATGAGAAAATGTCAATCATATGAGATACACTGTTTCTTTTCCAAATTTTTGTTTACATTTACATAAATTAGACCGAGCCAGAAGTAGGTATTTGACAAGTATAACACATTTACCCCACTTTAGAATATTTCATTAACCTATCGATCACATTACCCTACTCTTATACATCGGGAATATCTAATAATTGTCCAGGACAACCTACAGAAAAAAAGATGGAATAAGCGAACTTTTTTACTGTGACTTTTATATAGAATAGTGTAGGTTTTGAAATCAGAAAATATATGTCACAGACGCAACCACCATGTTTTGAGATATAGCTACATATATATGATTTTTTGCGTTTTTTGTCCAAAAACTCCCAATCTCAAGATGCATTTTTTGAAAGAATGATTCAAATAAGCTGTTCAAAATAAAATTTCCTACAAACTTGCTTTTAAAAAAAAATTCCCAATAGTTTTCCCATAAAAGCGGAAAGTTAATTTTGAACAACTTTCATTTGACACTTTTGTTCGAAAAATGCATCTTGGCAGTTTGGGCAGATTGACAGTTTTTGGTCAAAAACGCGAAAAATCATAGCGGGAACCACCATGATTGTGTGACATGTTTTCGACATCAAAACTTACACTTTTAATTATAGAAAAAAAAATCTTAGTGTGGAAAAGTTCACCTATTTTTTCCTTATTTTTATGGGCTATAATGAGTAATTTTGTGAACCACTAGATTCACATTTTGCCAAATTTTAAATTGAAAAATATATAAAAAAAAAAGACCATAAAATATAGAAATAGATTTACCCCACTTTACCTTGCTTATTTCATTTATTAATCACCTGGTAAATAGAACCTTTACAAAGATGGTGGCTTTGTAAAGGCTTTACTGAGTCAGAAGTTTTACTGAGTTTTATTGAGTCTGAAATAATGCTAGTGCGGTGCCGTACTAGTAAATCTGAGGTAAAACATAAATAATGCAAAGGCATTAAAAAATTTATATTTGCTTTATTAGATAAAATGTTTCTACAATAAAATTTTAAAATTACGACAAATATTTCAATATTTGCTCGTATTAGTATATAAAATAATTTCTTTATTAAATAATACTTATTTAAACATAAACATATTCGCTGAATTTTGATCTTCAAAGACACCAAACACAAAGTTATCTACTACATCGGAAGTAGTTGTCATATATTTGAATTTTTAATAAGTATTTAATTTTCGGTCAAAAACATTATCACATTTCATAACACTTAATAAGACACTTATTTGGTTTTTTTAAAATTTTGTTATCAAAACGTTTTTAGGTATTTAGAAATCTAGATTTCTTTAAAAATATATAAAACGAGTATAAAACAAAAAAAAATCCATAAAATATAAAATGAAATACTTTTCTATAAAAACACAAGCTATTTCTTCAGTAAAAAATATAAAAATATAGCAAAGTACAATAGTTAAAAAGTAAAAAATCTAAGTTTCTATATCACTAAACATAAAGCACGAATTTCACAGATATTAGATATAACTTTTATAAAAATTAAACAAGTTTGGTCCGTTTGACTCTCTTATAGATCAAGCATGTTCTGAAAACTGAGACACGAATCAAGGTTATTAAACGTCGACAATTGATTAACATTAACCAACGTACCTGCTGGCTACAGATGGCGTATCACGCGAGGGATCAGGAGACTGCAAAAACGGATGGTTCGGCGTGTTAGGGAAACTGTGCTGACCAGTGAAGCCTGGCACATGCGTCACCAGATGCGGTTTCACATAGCCGTTGGCACTGGGTGGATCTACTAAAGGAAGGAGACATTTAGAATTGATTAAATGTAACTTTTGCATGTATTGCTAAAAATGGAAATGTTTTTCTTACCTTGAAATGGCGTATAATATTTCTCAAACGGAATATCTTTGGAGATGTTTGGATACAAATAGACCAGATGATTCAAATCTGCTATGCGATCAGCCAGCGACCTAATTGCGAAATCTTTAGTTGTGAA
>CAXKVY010010212.1:0-23496 GCA_964058915.1 Tetropium fuscum
TATATATATATATATATATATATATATATATATATATATATATATATATATATATATATATATATATATATATATATATATATATATATATATATATATATATATATATATATATATATATATATATATATATATATATATATATATATATATATATATATATATATATATATATATATATATATATATATATATATATATATATATATATATATATATATATATATATATATATATATATATATGTATATTACGTGAGAAGAAATATTTATTGGGTTTGTACACACAGAGAAATAATCAAATACATAGAAAAATTCGAAATAGTGGAGAGGAGGAAGTCATCTTTTCGTTTTCAATTCAGTACGTTATTGGATTATTTGTATTAAATACCGCCCAAGCGCATTATTTGCATGCATGCTCCAACATCTGAGAGGGCGTGGGCGTAATATAATAAAAGTGTGGCATCAGCGGAGATATATCTTCTTTGTCTAGCTTCTTTAAAAATAGCTTGATTCTCGTCTGATGCATTATAAATGCTATCTGTAATCGTGGACTTGCCAACACGGTATATCTTGGTTAGGTGGGTTCGCGTGTGTTTAGCGTGACCTATACCAAATTAATATATACCTACGAGTAATTACGCTCAGACTGATCATTATTAATTAATCATTAATCATCCTTACACTATCATTACGATTAGTACACGATAGATTAATTAGGTAGTCCATGTTCTGAACAGCACTATGTGCCTGTTATGTTAATAATGTTAAAAGTTTAATAAAGATAGAAGGTTAATTGTTGTTTCAATAAAAGATCTCGAACCCGTAGGTAACCTCCACACCGTGCAACGTTAAAATTTCCTAACAAAAATATGTTCAAATAAAAAACAAAAATCTGGCAAGTCAAATAATTTTAAACAAGAACATTACATTGAGTACTACACTATAATACTATAAGCGAGATAATGCATAACATGATATTTCCCTAATTTTATCCCATATCTCCTAAAATATATTTCACGATTTATTGAAATATTAATATATGTTTTGATCGCAGGAAGAACCCCTACGGAATTCCAGCGAGACTATTAATTTTCAATAAATATTTGTCTGGAATAATTCATGATTTAATAATAGACTCTGCCAGGCTTTCAGTTAAACGTATTCTGAGCAGTATTCGTAATATGATACGATATGCGTTATTACTGAATTTTGTTGTAGGTAATAAATTGTTGGTATCGATTGTCGGTATATTTACAGCTGATATATAATTTGTACAATAATAATTCAAGTAATAATTCAAGGATTGATATTACACCAATATCTTATTCTAAAAATCAAATACCCCTAGCCGTTAATTACATACCATAATCGTATCGATTAATCTTCAGATTGTTCTATTTTTCTGAACATAGGAATAAGTACTAGCGAAAGATATCAACACATCACCACAAATAAATAACACAGTTTGGATCTAAATTGCCATACTTGTATAAGTAATAGATACATCATGGGTGAGTAATGGACATCCTTCGAAAAGTGTAATATATCATCCCCTAGTGATACGAATATATCTAGTCTTATCAGCTAGTAATGAAAATTATTTTTAATAAAATTTATTAATTTCCCGAATCTGAAAAAACCTCGGCTATTTTTTATCTAAGGTTCGTTTATGACAAGATATGATATGGTCTTATATGATATGGTATGGTCTAAAATATAAGTTGTCTTACTTTTCCGGACATATCCAGGAAGGAACTGCTTGGTCTCCATTAAAAATGCGACTGGTATCAAAGAAAATAGTTTATGGAAGTTTTTTTCTTTGAAATAATCTTGTACTTCATCAAACCATATGAAACAGCGATCTTGAGTAATGGTTAAAAAGAGAATTATTAATAAATATTAATCTGAAAGTTAACTAGAGGTGATCCTAGATGTTCAGGGGAGTGCGTGAAATAGTTTTTTTTGTTGATCCTGACCTAAGTCAGTCGCAAATGCGATAATTAACACACTAAAAGTATGGCGAAAATTGAGGTACCTTAGTATTTTTTTTTAAAACCGCCTCAAATTTACTATCCTAATTCGACTATTGTGATTACTGAGACTAGGTACGCGTAAGCTTTTCCATATATCTATCATACATTTTTTTCTCACATATACATACACATAGCACATTAACATTTAGTGACAAAACAACATATCCACTATTATCCGAGGTAGGTCTATTTACCGCCACATTACATACTTTTACGGTTTCACTAGTATTGTTCTCGTTAACATTTTTCAAATAAAAAATTCAGGAGCTATTTTACCTTGATAGCGTATGCTATTTAATAGCAGTTCTCTGTTATATTCCGTAGCTTTGCTGTACTTTTTATGGGACGTTAATAATTTTTATCTCCCTATTCAGGAACTTCAGGAACAGAAACTAGCGGTTTTCGCATATACATACAAACGCGAATAAACACCGACAGCCGACAGTTATCTAACATATGTGTCTAATTGGAAATAGGAAAATATTCCTGATTTAATAGTCTCCTATAAGATACATATATATATATATATATATATATATATATATATATATATATATATATATATATATATATATATATATATATATATATATTATATTTAAATTCCCAACGCCGGTCTGATAATTGTAAAGAATATTATATGAATGACTGACTCCAGTATGTTTATATTAATGACTCTATATGTTGGTTAAACCAATGGACAAAGTAATATTTTAATGATTTAATAATTTGATATTGATATTATTAATATGCTCTACGTTGGATTTTTTTATTATTATATTATTAGTTTTATGTAGATATGTTATTAATGGAGTGATTATTGAATGTCATTAATGGAGTGATTAATGAATTATACTTAATATGTCTAAGATAGAATAATAGAGTATATAATATATACATTTACTTACTTTCCTTTGCATTTCGGTCCTGGAGAAATTAATATGGGCACCAGTCCACAATATTTGTGAACACTTTCGATTCTATCATATATCAAAGAATACTTCTTATTTTTAATTGTAATGTTTCAGCGTGAAATCTCTATGGTCGCTAAGGAGGATTCAAAATAGTAGTATCTTGCTTATCAAAATTAAATCTGTTAAAATATTTATTGATTTTGAAATAAATTAATACTTTTTTATCTATGACTACAATATTTTAGATCCTTTTTTATATATGATCCAGCAAAGATTTTATCTATGGTGGAATAAGAAGATGTTTTAAATTGATCAGCACAGAAATTTTATTTTATGATAAGAAATTTTAATTGGTGATAGAATTAATTTTCTTAAATTAAGAATAAACCAAAATTACCCTATGACATCCTATAATAACTTAATTACTAAAATATACATGGGATTTTTAAAAGCCCTATCAACAAAACAAATTTTAAATGGGTGTACATAAATACACAACAAAATACTCATAATCAAATTTCATAATTATTGAGTTCATAAAGATTTTTAAATTTTCTTTTTACCTTTTAGTTATTTAATAATCCTTGTAAACCCAAACTAAACACACACGCACTGCACTGTACGTCGCACTACCACTACGATGCTGGACCTCTCACCTATCGACGGAATACGGCAACTCTCGATCAGCAATGGCATCGGGAATCTGGATCTGCGTCTTTTTACGTTAAGCTACTTTAGGCTCAATATTCAGCAATTTTCGCCAGTCTGGAACACTGGAACCTCCATCTTACTTCTTCTTATTATATTACGATTTATTTAATCCTACTCGGATACGATGGAACATTTTGAAAACACACTGAAGCTTACCCAGGACGTACTGGATAATTTCTCACGAAGATAATTTTACTATTTATACAATTATTCTTCAAATTTTACTATCCAACATTAGATCATAACTTAGTAGATACTTTAATACACTACTAGCATAATTTTCTTCAGTTTTTTCTTAAAATTTCGTATTATTTATGCTTACAAACATTAAACGTACAGCTATCTCTTCGGATGCTATTGTCCTTTTTTTTGTGTACATATCTGCGGAAGTATTGTTATGAAAACAATATCTGGTTTCCTTCCACTACCAACAATTTACTGACCAATCGTGATTCACTTTGGTGTTTAATTTCCATAGTTCCACTATACATTCCTATTTAAAATACTTTACCACTATTATGATATGCTTCTGATATACTATACTATATCATTAATATATATACTATACTATATCTGATATACTATGAATATTTTTTTCTATCCATGTGGGATTAAATACTTAATTTAATTGCAATCCTCTATATAAATTATGTAGTTTTTCCTTCTGTTTAAAACGAGAAAGTAAATTGTAAACATAAGCATCCCTGTAATAAATTTGCATAATACAATGGCAGCTAACGAAATGCTTGCGTTTCAGCGGTCATTATAATACCATTTATTATTCCATAATATCCCGGTAAAAATGGAACGCTTTGCAGCACTTATGTAAAATTTACACTTTACGGCCCTTCCCTGTGGATACACAAACCGACTTATGAAATCGGGTTCATTTACATGGACCTGATAAGATAAGGGACAACTCGTGTTAATTTAACTGCGGGGTATTTGTAACGCACACATTGTATGTATAAAGGATATGCTTGCACATTTGGGAAAGGAAATACAAATACTTGAAAATAACTTGTAGCATGATCTGTACAATTTGAGAGTTCTTGAGTAGTATGCCTATATATCTCAGTAAGAGATGTTTTTAATGAGAATATGCATTGGGATGGGATAATAGGGAACTCCAAAAGTACTTTTAATTATGGAACTGGAGCTACGAAAAATGGCGGAAAAGAAATATACTCTGATACCAGAGAATGTCTCGTTTTTCACGAAGAAATTAACTAACAATGTTAGTTCAGTCAGACGTTTTCTGCACACTTATTTTATGTTTCATCTCTGAAAAGTAATGGTTTCATGCAAATATACAGAATTCAATCGAGTTAACAAACCTCGACATTTGGACATGTAAATATGTTGTTATAAATATTATGTTAAATCATATTACCATGTAAATAAGTTAGAAAGAGAACGCATAATATAAGTTAAATCAGTGAAAAAGAGATAGAGCTATTATTAAACTATTATATTGAAAAATGGATAATAGAGGACATAGTTTCAAGATTTAAATTAATAACCAATGCTATACAAGCGTGTAAAAGTATATACGATTTCACGCTATAAAATATTTGTATTATTAATTATATGAATATTATTAAATAATTAAATAGGTATAAATTATTATAATGTCGATTTAGGAATATATCATTAGAATTGAAATGTTAAGATGAAATGATACCACCTCATTTGTCAAAAGTGATCATCGTTTAAAACAAAATATAAACATTATAAATAAGAAATCGGAAGGTCATCAAAATATTTGCTAGTAACCAGAAAGACACTGCTATGTTATACAATACTGGAGTTAAAGGGACGCTTTATCCGATTAGAATCCCGTATAAACAATTTACGAATTTTAAGTTATTCATAATATAATGAAATTACTAGATCGCTCCGAATGCGAAACTACGCACATTTTGGAACTCACGTGCAAACAAATGAAATTTTTATGTTTTTCACCTAGTACAAAGTGTATACACAGCCAAGGAGGCTCTTCAAATTACGAGGGTATCTAAAATCCCGTGCCATTAAATATAAATTTTAGTGCAAATTTAATAAACAGTGTAATGAATAAGTGATATATAATGTGGTTATCCCATAAGAAGAGAGACATAATTTGAAATTAACGTGAATACAATACGTCGTGGAGCACGAATAACGCGAGCAAGGCAGCAGTGACAGCACAATGTGGATATAATTTAATTCGTTTTAGTATAATGTAGAACAGGTTCAGAATAGGATAGTAGTAAGGTTTAAATATCATAAAATTTTATCATTCAATATAAATTGAATAAGTTATTGTTATTGAACAATTTATATATAATATATATATATATATATATATATATATATATATATATATATATATATATATATATATATATATATATATATATATATATACATATATATATATATATATATATATATATATATATATATATATATATATATATATATATATATATATATATATATATATATATATATATATATATATATATATATATATATATATATATATATATATATATATATATATATATATATATATATATATATATATATATATATATATATATATATATATATATATATATATATATATATATATATATATATATATATATATATATATATATATATATATATATATATATATATATATATATATATATATATATATATATATATATATATATATATATATATATATATATATATATATATATATATATATATATATATATATATATATATATATATATATATATATATATATATATATATATATATATATATATATATATATATATATATATATATATATATATATATATATATATATATATATATATATATATATATATATATATATATATATATATATATATATATATATATATATATATATATATATATATATATATATATATATATATATATATATATATATATATATATATATATATATATATATATATATATATATATATATATATATATATATATATATATATATATATATATATATATATATATATATATATATATATATATATATATATATATATATATATATATATATATATATATATATATATATATATATATATATATATATATATATATATATATATATATATATATATATATATATATATATATATATATATATATATATATATATATATATATATATATATATATATATATATATATATATATATATATATATATATATATATATATATATATATATATATGGGTAGTTACATTACTGTATATTATTTGAATAATGAAAGTATTACTTGATAAATACTTGGTAAACTTTCATCCGCCAGTTGCTTCACCCTTAAATTTAAACTGTAACCTTCTCGTTGATAGAAACTTATATACTTTTGATTTGGTTGCTGCTTTGAGGCTTTATAAGCAAAATTATATCATATTTTCCTGAGATACATAATAAAAATATTTATGTTCATATAATTTCATAAGTAAAATATATTTCAATGATAATAAGTTGCAAAGAATTGCGTACATCAGAACATTGTTTCAAATCTCAACACAGTTAAATCATAAAATAATCTGAAGCGAGTTTGCAAAGAAATGTTACAAGAATTAGCAATTTAAGCTAAACAAGAACTTAATTTAAATAAGAACGTAAAAAATAGCATGCAAATTTAAATGAGATTCAAAAGCCCTTTATTCCCGTCCGGGCTCAAGTAATTCATCATTATGCCGTATCAGCGAGTCGTCTGCACTTCAACTCTGAACTTTAAGCAACATAATGCCGGCCGAGCCATAGAAAGCATATACTTTTTTAGGGCAAAGCACAATTTCATAAAAACTGCTGTGAAATAGTCTTTTGGGCGTTGGATGTCCTCAGAGTATCATTCTCCTAAATGAGCTTTTCAGGAACCCTGTTGTATGAGTGACAACTCGGCTGCGTGGGAGCGAAGATCTGTCAGCCGGGCGACAGATTCGATAGGCACGTTGACCGGAATTAAAATTAATTTGCAAACCCTGTAAAATGCCTGCATCACTGAAAAATGTGATTTTTAGAACCTTCAGGATAATTCACAGTCTACCTACCCACATCGAATTTGGTAAATCTCGCATTTCGCATAATACAATACGTTTATATAGGTACTTTATCACCTACTTTAACACCTACTTTATCAGTTGTGCTTCACATTCACACGATTGACAAATCCCGACTTATTAAGTGATTTTATTATAAGTTATTTTCTATTATCGTATAATATTAAAGTAACTATACTACGAGCCTATAATAATAGAGACTAGACTATCGTTATCTTCCACAGTTAAAACCATTGAAACGTTGCCAAGGGCTATTTTAAGTTTATTTTAGGTAATTGAACAAATCATATTAGTATAAATACGTAATACGGTCCTGTGCTCGACCTTACAGTTGTTCAATGGAGTAGCGGCTTTGTAAGTCGGCTCGTGTGACGGTAACTACAAAGGGTTTTTTTCTTTTTTGCTATTTCTTGTATATCAGAGTTGTACTGTATACGTTCCATTATGCGATACACGTTATTTTTACGTTTATCGTATATGTGAAACCTTTTTTTAATATTTAAAGATATAATAAGATTGAATTATGCTTGATGTACATGTATATGATATAGTAGACGTATTTCATCTACTACAGTTAGGCGAGTAGGTATATATAGGAAAAATAGAAAAATAAATTATACAAATTTGAATTTTGATGTAGATGCTCAGTTTAACGTTCAACCAACGTGCTTCATAATACCATATGAACTTTCTTAACTATGACATTGTAAATGTTTTCTCGCGTTAAGTTGAAACGATTTCATCTAAAGTCTTTTTTTATTACACCACTGATGTACGAAACGTCATTTTCTATTATAATTAATTATTCTTATTTCTTCTAAAAACCCAGGAGAAGTAAATTCAGCGAGTTTGTCAATATCGCAAGAAAGCATTGCGTTCGTGTTTGGATCATTATTATTTGTTGCTTGTTTCGACATCACTCCGGGGATATCTAAATCATTTGGCGCGCTTTTTTAAATACGGTATCATTTTTTTAATATGGTATCTCATAATAGGGTGCGGAAAATCCGAACGTGTGCTGCAAATTTTGTAGAATTTTGGACCAAAATTGTTCATGTACGTACCGTACCTACTTCTATTTGAAGTGGCGAAAGGAAAGAAAGAGCACAGTCTAGCTGCTGCCATAATTGCATGCGATATTGATATGTATTTTAATTAATAGTCACTCAAGTCTCTGCTGGGGTATTCCTTTGTCGTATGTCGCTTAATAATTGTGTTCTAATTTCCAGTGGGGGTTCTATTTCTAAGTCCCAAACATTTGTACTAGATGAAAAAAATTTAATCAAATCCGGCTTAAATTGACAAAGTTATTGATAAGCAAACTTCATCAATATTTTGAGTGGATCGATTATTTTGCCGGTGTGTGTATATTTCCATATTTATATCGCCGTTTAATAATGAATTCAAAACAAATATTTCTGAATAGAAGTATAATCAACTGAGTCACCCAATCATCAAATATTAATTTATATACCCTCATTCCTGTTGAATGAATATGAATGCGAGAGTTAAGAAGAAGCCTAATTTACATAATGAAGTTTCAGTTCTTCAACTGGATCCCACAGGTTAATTTGCCAACCTCAGCTTAATCATTGAGCCTTCATTACGTGTAAAGGCAGGCTCATCCGCGGGCTCATCCTTTGAGATTAAGAACACCTACTTTACCTAAAGTTGAAATGAATTCAAACTATTAATTGCATAAATTTGATTACATCATTTCACAGTGTATAGTAAAAAGAGAAATCAATATTTCTGAGTGGAGGAAGAAGAAGAACTAAACTCAATCTACCTACCACGTATTTACCAGTTTTAATTCAGTAAGTATATCGATTATTATAATTGAGATTCGTTAAAAGTATTACAACAATTATTAAGTTAACAAATTGTAATTTATAAATTTTCAATTATAATTTAGATTATAAATAGTATTAAAAGTTACGAAAACGCGTTGTTTACAATACCCTTTCTACGATTGAAAAGGGAAAAAAATTGATAGATATTTTTATTTAACAAAACAAATATTAAAAATTAATGGTCAACATTTTTTGAAACAATTTGAAATTAAATAATCCCGAAGACAAATAGATATTTCGAAAAATTTTAACCGCTTAGTATTCGGGGCACATTCAGGCAGGCTTTCAAATCACTGTATCTGAGTCTCAGGAGGTGTTGTTTAACACCTAAGGTAATTAAAACTGCATACTTTTTAATTTAAATTAATAAGCATTTATCACTTACTTAAAACAAAATACGAGCAAACCTAAAAGCTATCATTAATCACATAGAAAATCAAAAGACCTTTAAAATACGGACATTTTAAGTTACGCAAAACTCCAGGCACTGCTAAATAGAAAATCTGATGGTTTGAGATCAAAAATCAAAGATGCTCACTCCAGAAGAAATGAATCAATTTCTGCAAAACGCACCAGATAGCGAGCATTTGTTGTCAAAGGTATATCAGAGATACTCATCACATTTTTTGTAAACTATGAAAATTTCCTTGAATATTTTATTATGTGATTCTAATATTTGGTATTAGATGCGAAACATAAAAATTGAAGACATAGAAGATATTACTCACAATTAAAATCCCAGCTTCTAAAACAAAAACACAACGTTCCTTTATTGTGTCTAAAAATGGTACGGTACGTGTAAAAAATACATAAATTTACGGCCCTCAGAAGCAAATAAAGAACGTTTGCCATTTTTTCGAAATTACCAATACAAAATATGTACCCAACAATGTGTTGGGATAGATAAATTTGGTACTGTACCAAGCAAAATCGTAGAGTTTCTGGGTTTGGCGAGTCCGAAACAATACACTGACCACTGTTTTAGGCGCTCGTCGGCCACCATTCTTGTGGATGCTGGAGGTGATTTGCTAGCGCTGAAGAGGCATGGTGGTTGGCGCTCGTCTGCAGTGGCTGAAAGCTATGTTGATAATTCTACCAAAAACAAAACTGAGAATGGGGTAAAGATTTCAAGTGCTATTTGTGGTGGTGAAGCAATATCAAATGAAACCACCGGTACATATGTTAATATGGCTTCATCCTCTGGGGCCACTATGTTCCATGACTACACATTGGCGGAATCTTCTGGAACGTCTGCTCTTAACAATAATGTCACTATGGCCCCATCTAATGCGACACCAGTTTTTCATAATTGTACTGTTACTATTAATGTTTATTATCACAGAATGTAAATAAAAATATTTTTTGTCTCGTTTCTACCTGTTTAATACTAATTAAATGTGGTCGTAGATAAAGTATAGTACAAAACTCGAGTTGTAAAGCAATTACGCCCTCGTGGAATTACACATTCGCCGCTACGCGGCTCGTAATGTTTTCCACTCGTGCGTAATATACTATTTACAACTCTTGTTACGTAATATAGGTACTATTACAAAACCAGTTGCGTAATATTTTACTTTTCGCAACTGATTGTGAATAGGGAGACGTTTCCTAACGCCAAAAGTATCACTTTAAGAGTCAAAATTAGAAAAAATATTTATGTTTTAAATTATTGATGTATTCCATATATTTAAAAAAAATATGGTAGTCTATATTTAAGTACTTCCCGCACGCATTGTATTTTTTCAACACGTATTTTTCTCACTCTCGTAGGAAAATTATTCTATCAACTGTAACCCAGACAGAGAGTATCACTCTTCAGCCATGTTAAATATAAGGAGCTACTAGCTCGCCACATAATACTAATAATATAAAGACTATTCCGGCAGAACTAAAAAATAAAGAATAACTAATATTACAGCTTGAAAGTTGATAGAGATGTAACTGAACTCAGCGTAAATAAACCCTGCAGCATTGCTAAGGACTCCACATGAATATTTCATACTACCTCTGATCCTTCCTGTAAGTCGGTCTGGGAACTATTTGGGACAGTAAGTTCGTTAGTTTAGCCTACAGAGTGGAAAATGCTCGACGCTCGTTGTTTGTCTTCTTACGCTCCTACTTCATCGGCTTCTGGCCTTAGTATAATATGCAAGTAGGATTTATGGTTGAAGTAAGATGATTTATTAAAGTAGTTTGTACGGAAATTCATGCAGAATGCAAACAATCAAGTTAGCGAAAGGAAAATAGCCACATTAAAAAAAATTGCATAAGGCTGTCGCGAGGAGAATTATTATACAAATCTTAATCGTATTTTTATTCATTATTGCTTTAAGATAAGTTCAATGATTATTATAGTGCATTTCGGACAAGTTTTATCGATGAAGTCAGCTACGACATCGGTATTTCTTGTCTCAAATAAATGATCATAATTTCAACACAACATTTCAAAATATAAACTCAGGCAGGGAATACGGCTTATCCTACAGAGATGGATCGGATCGCTCATCGTCTGCATAATGTTCATACTCGCCAAGGTCTTCAAGATCTTCTTACATAAGAATGGACCCTATTACCTCAAAAGGAAACGGATAATTTTTATTTTAAATATGCCAAGAGGGTGGCAAACTGTAATAAATACTGCTGGAGGAAATACAGATTATTAGAAACATTTTTTGTTTTCATTTTCATGTTTTTATATTCATTGGTATGTTAAGAAATTAGTGTACTTTTTAACTTTTGTTTGATTATTCCATCAAAGAGGTAACATATTACACTGAAATTAAGATTCATTGAATTCATTGCTGACTAATCAGGCATCATAATGGTATTTCCCTTTTTAAGAGCCTTGGAAGTCACATGAATCATCAGCTAAATTCCTCATCAATTAGTTCGCGACACACTTATTGCCTTATTTCGAGCCACATAACAAATATTTGTCAAATTTCATATAAGTAAATAATCTTCTTATTTTACTTGGCGCTGAAGTCGTATCACACCCACTCATTGCATGAAGAAACATGGTGTGTTCTTTAATAGATTTATTTTACGGAGCGTGCACAGGAGAGCAAGTGGTTGGAGCTTCCCTTTCTTATTGGATTTAGAATGACGTCACTTAGCTGACCATTCATTGTCATCCAAACTAAACGTGTATGCAAAATTTCAACTTAATCGGTTCAGGATAACTGTTTTAAAATTCAGTTGCAAGATTTGCCCTAAACAAACATACATGGCAAGTTAAATAAAAGCTTGTAAAAAAACATGCGATTGTTTCTTCCAATATTTTTACGACTTGTTCCGTTGACCAGGAGTCTCACGCAAATTTTGTAAATTTAGAATTTCATATTCAGCATTCATTACAACTCATACAAAACACGAGTTACACATTATACATCATTATAAATCATTTACGATCAACATTAAGTATCATAGGGAAAATGGTGACTCGCTAGATATTGGAATTCGGCCCTATTTTGGCGCGCTCTAGCGGCTGAATGGTTAGTCTTCTAAATATATTTTTTTTAATTTTTAAATTTTTTTTAAATCTCTGTTGCAAATAAATGTAATACAAAATGCCAAGATACAATTTATTTTCAAAAATAAATATGATCTGTGTGTATGCGCAAGAAATTTTTAATGGTCGCGGAGCTAAACGCAGATATATATGTATCGCAACAGGGAATAGCCAGATTTTAAATTATTTAAAAAACCTCTACTGTAGATTAGGGGAAACTAAAATATTTAGACCCTAACGCGATACTGCTGGCCGTCCGAGAACCATTGCTCCATACCAAGACGAAGACATTTTGGTTCGTGTGGCCGAAAATCTGGGATTAAGCTCCTGGCGTATGGCTACGGCTACTGGAATAAGTATATCATCTGTATGAAGAATTTTTTAACAAAAAAAGCTCCAAAGCATTTATTTACCCATCGACGTATATTTAATTCCCGAAATAAGCACGTATGGGACAGAAAATCCTCACTTGGGAGCCGATCGCCACTTTAAGCGGGAATTTAAAATTAACATTTGGTGTGGAATTATTGATGGTTATTTGGGACCCTGTGAATTACTGATAACATTAAACGGTATTTAAAATTTCTATAAACTCAACTGGCTGATCTTTTAGAAGAGTTTCCACTGAATTTAAGAAGCAATATATATTTTAAGTAAGATGGTGTTCCAACACATCTCTCATTACCAGTATGGGGTTATTTAAATACTAATTTTTCTGACCACTGGATAGATCGTGGAAGAGAGACGTCCTGGCCTGCATGAAGCTCGGGTTTTAACATATTAATTTTTGTGTGTGGCGTTATAAGAGATATATTGTTTACGAAGACATAATAAATACTCGAGAAAAATTAAGGCAAAGAATTGAAAATGCCACACAATTATTTAGAAACGAAAACTTATTTTTCAAGATCAGACGGTCATACATATTAGTTAAAGTATTGTCACATGCATTGAAGTCAATGGAAGCCACTTCGAATATTTGCTGCCGAATACAGATCAGTTTATTTATTAATTATTATTGTATATTGATTTTTAAGAAAATTATATCACATAGGTACTATTATTCTGTTTCGACTTTTCTAAATGCAACTGTTTTTGTTAATTTTAATATTAGCAAATATCTTGTAAATTCTATCACTCATATCAATATATTACTCATATCAACTCCAGGAGGTAAACCTTTTATACGTGAAAATATGCGGAAATAAGAGCACCTATTTAAAATAAATATACATGGAGACACAAAAAAGTTATGATGCTTTAGAGTCATTCAAAGCATCGCTGGTGGCGACATCTGCCAGTTATATATTGTCACCAGTTATTTGTTGTAAGTCTATCATCCATAAAGTGATTTCAATTAAGTAATATTTAATATTAAACAATTATATTATGATGGTATTGGATGGTATTTTTATCACCTTAGATAGGATAGATATAACTCGGTAAAGTTAAAAATTGGTATCATTCACCCCGTTTCGTTTTACGGTATCTAATATTCCACTTAGTAGATAATGAAAATTTCCACTAACGGCATTAATCCTGTAGCTGAAATCTAGTCTAGGAAACGCTGGACACGAATGTAATTCATGGCGTCGTTCTGGCGCGAGTGGCTCAGAAAGCCAGGCAGCGTTTTACTCTTATATATAAAACGAATTGGGACAACCTAAAATTATTACCGCTTTAGTTTGCTTGAATATCAATCCGCTGTTTTTATGCCTCGGCAGTTGAGAGGGAATAAAAGTTTTCATATATGACAGTAACGAAAAACTAGGAGACGGGAACAATACGCTCGGAAAATAATTTAAATTTATTAGCGGAGGGGGGCTATTAAGCTTCAATGTGGCGAAGTCGATAATAATAATTTCTACATACTATTACGAAATTTAAAGAAAATGAAGACTAAGACTAAGACGAAATAAAGAAAATGGTCTGTTTATATACAATTCTGATTTCCCAATATTACAGTTTTTCATAAGTACATTCTGTAAAGAGAGTTTGATAATAGTACCCTATTTAACGATCAATTAATTATTAATAAACAAGCCAAAAATAAGCAATTATTAACGCAGGTTGACATTTTCGTGACGAGCCGAAAGCGAATGGCGCAAATCGCCCGAGTTAATAATGGCCATTAATTGCCAGTTGAATACTATAATTTGTCCGCGACCATTCTACGTTTTATCTTAAACAAATACTTTTTCAGTTCTTAATACGTTTTTGGGAGAAATGTGAAAAAAATCCATATTGAGACGCCAATGACATCAGCTGCCACAAGTCTGCGATCATACAGACACCGTGCGCGTGTACATGTGGCGCCGCTAGTGTCGAAATTTGTCTTCACTGGCGTGCCACATTCCCATATTTCTATCTGAATACTACTTGGGCGGCGACCTCTAATATTGTAACAGAGTGTCTTTTACTAGAATAATCTATCTAATAAAATGTCCACTAATATAAGAGGGTGTGCTCTCCTCTTATTTGTTCAATAAATATGGTAATACTTCAGTAAACACCACAAGTAAACACCAACAAGTTTTTATTCATTTCCAGGCGACATCTCAATCGCGCCGAGAGAAATGGATTAATGGAGTTAAACGAGTGAAGTAGGTATAACTAAATAGTTTACATTGAAATATACTATTTAACTTCAAACTTTGTAGATTTGGACTACAATAATAATTAATCATAAATAATAGTCAATAGTGTAAAGTTCTTCTGCATTACGTAGGGCCCATAGACTTGATTTTTATAAGGTTTTTACCTTTCTTAAAGCTGGAAGGTGCGGTACAACTTTCACTATTAATATTTCTAAATCGCGGGGCCAATCAAATCTGATTATAGACCGAATATAGGCTTTCGGGGTTTGGTTAGGACGTGAAAACGGCTTGGTTTGCGTGTAGCGATCTACGGCTATTTATAACTTCGACGTGGTGAAGTGCTTTGTATGGCTTGGGATATGAAAGCGATGAACAACGACATTTTGTCTGCTCTGAAATGCAGCAGTTACGCGGTGAACAAGATGAGATATCATCATGCTTGTGTAGGAAGCTAGGGGCAATCGAGACTGACTTCCCACTTCAAACCGCATTGAGATGGGACGTCTAGGTACTTCAGGAGAGGAGTTTGTAGCTTTTGGTAGGTTCCGTACAACGTAGCTGTAAGGTACGCTGTTTTCTTGCGATATCTTTGGAACGGGAAGAGATTTCTGCATGCAGTTGTGTGTGGGAAGATGCCGTCGAGGGGCAGCTACTAGTTTAAACCGCGTTGGATAGGATATCTAGGGACGTCTGCGCAAAATGTTGAATTTCTTTTTGGTACACCATGGAAAATATTGTCATCTTGCGAACGGCTAGAGCTATCGCCTTGCTGTTTGTTTTAGGACCTGGGGGACGTTAACTGGAACATCCTGGTTCGAACGGCATCGTCGTATAGGACGGTTAAGGAGCGTCCAAAATGTGTCGCGATGGGAACACGTGGTCACTCATGTGGTTCAGCGTTTGGCCACTAGGGTATACTGTGGCGCTGACGCTAAGATCGCGCACGGTGTCTATAGCCGCCCTGTATTTTTTTTGTTACAGTACAGATATTCGGGTGAGGTGTGTAAATTGCCATGGCAACGTATGTAATTAAAACGTGAGGTATGGTGGCATAATTATCAGCTGTATAATACAATATTATGTTATTATGGCTACCATTATACAAGACTTTGGAAATATCTTATTGGTTTATCATAAAATGGTCGTGGAAAAAATATTTATAGGTATACCCATAAACCATCTAATTGAAATGGTAATTTACTTTGTTGTGCTATAAAACATTAATTAAGCTATTATGTTTTAATTTTCAGTACCAATTTACCACGAACCTCCATAAAAATATAATTAGTTACCTAATTACGTCGTACCTACTTACTATTTATAATTACGACACTAAATTATTAAATCCGCACGAGATTTCTACGCCACAAAAATTAGATGAGACGTTGTATCTCGTCATCATCACATCATGGGATACTTTGCTAGTGCCAGCAAAAAATATTATTTACGGGAACGTAATAATCCGAAGTAACTCATTGTTTTGTGGTGTTAATGCTTGCCTTTTCACAATGCATGCATTGTGGGTTATTATGTAAAACTAGTTGGCACAGTTTCTTTTATTCTTTATTCACAGTGTGGTGCCCATATACTAATGCATTTAATTTACATAATGGTTTGGGTTTGTATTTTAATTATGTATACATATATATATATATATATATATATATATATATATATATATATATATATATATATATATATATATATATATATATATATATATATATATATATGCATATGCTTTTATCTGTTTTACTGCCCCACCAACAGGTATTTTTAAATTAATATTACAAACATTATGTTTCCTCGATTCTTGGAGATTGTCACGGTTATGTCTAGTTCATAAAAAAAGGAATGAACTAGCTCATTATAGACCGATAAACATAACCTGTAACTTCTCCATGGAATAGAGACCATGGAAATTTTACTGCATAAGATACTTATTGTACAGTTCCCTGTCTGGTATGGTTTCTTCCGAGCAACATGCTTTTATGAGGGGGAAGGTCAACAACATCGAATCTTGTCCGCCAGACCCAATTTATTATCGACAAATTAGACCAGTTGAGCCAGGTTGATGTGATCTACACCAACTTTACCAGAGCTTTCAACAGACTTGACCACGTTAAGGAAGCAATTTCTGTATCACTTTCTCTTTAAATGCTTATGAATTCTATTATATATGATATTTAACATTTTCTATCATATAACTATGAAAAATAGTTCCTTTAATATATTCTTCAAGATTTTACGCATTTTAAAGTTTAACATCTTCTGTAGATAAATATATGCCTAATGCTTTTATATATCAATATCTTCAGGGAGAACAATTATAAATAGTAGACTAGGTAGTCGTTTCCTATGAATGTGAGTTCTCTGACAAAACTAATCCAAAACCTAAAAGTGTCACTGTGAGAATGGTAGGTGTTGATGATAAATTGAAGTATCAACTACCAATTTTATGAATCGTACAACTTATACAACTTCTAAATGTTTCGTTCCTATATATACGTCCAAATATATAATGGGTAAGTATCTTCTTTATATATATATATATATATATATATATATATATATATATATATATATATATATATATATATATATATATATATATATATATATATATATATATATATATATATATATATATATATATATATATATTCTGTCCGTGTGTTGTCATTGAACTTACCACCTAAACGGCTGGACTGAGTTTTATGATGATTAAGTTGATTTAAGAATGGTTTTCAGTTTCACAATTTGATCTGATAAAAAATATATTTTTAATTAATTAAAATATTTATAAATTAGGGTGGTAACCGGTGTGTCCTCGGAATCCAATGTCCAATGTCAGTAAAACTAAAATGGGACCCACTTGAAAATACCCTCTTTTCAATAAAAAGAGAATTTTTAAAATCGATTTATAAATGACGGAGTTCTTAGGTAACAAACATAAAAAATACAACCGAATTGAGTATCTCTCTAGTAATCTTCTTTTTGAAGTCGGTTAAAAGTAGTCTATTTTTCGCGATCTGTCATAGTAAAAAATTCGCAAATTATGAAGAAATATTTACCTGACTTTTTTGCCTTATTGACTAGTCATCTCTAGGGCTCTTCATCTTACGAAGAAACCATTCGAGAGAACGTTGTAGACCTTGAACTTTTCTTCCACAATATATGATATTTTAGTATATTATTCTCAACCGTCAATAGTTAGTATGTATTTTTAAATTTATGTGCATGTGCAAAATTTAGCTTGCACATGCACATAAAGTGAAAAGTGAATTAAAGTTAAACTTTTCAACGGTTGTGGATAAAATACTAAAATATATATTCTTGAATGAAATTTCGTGGTCTATCTATCTCTCTTATATGTTTTGCGTATGATTAAGGGTCCTCTACTGAGCTATTCAGGTAAAGCAAAAAAGTCAGGCAAATATTTTCATATCATCAAAATTCAAAATTTACGAATTTCGAGCGCGCATATATTATCTCTGAAACTAGGATGAAAGGCGATGAGTTAGCTCGTCAAATAAGGCAAAAAAAACGCGAATAATTTTTTTTTCAAAATTAGCGAATTTTGAGCGAAGATATCTCGAAAACTATGCGAAAGCGAAATAAATAATGAAGGCAAAATTGTGGCACATTTTATCACTCTATGGGTTCTTTTCGGTGTTTTGTGCTCTCTGATTCCGTGGAGGTAAAGTGATTAATGTATTAATCTTATTTATGAATTTCCTCGGTAATATGCGAAATTTTCCTAACTTTATCCAGTACTGTAAAATTAAGCGTAAAACAGTTGAGTACTCGACAATGTCTAATTATTAATGTTTATTTGTGAACTGAGAGAAAATATAAAAATGAACAGAATAGTTTTATTTTTGGAATATTTTGTTTATTTAAGCGAGTTGTATTTTTATATAAATATATATAATAGCCAATTATATAAAATGTTGTAGGTATAGATATAAGCAAATCAACTTTGAAGTTTATTTTTCATGATAATTTATATCTGAAATACAATACTTTCCTTCGAAGGAAAACGTTTTTGTAGCCCCATGATATAGTCCAATGGGGACAAACATCGCATACTTAACTGAAATTTGATCTTGGTAAACTATGGGTTACTGCTGCTGCAAATTACGTGAGAGTATTTCAAGACGATCCTATGAAAATAGATATGGTTCTTTTACATCCTTAATAAAATCGAACAAATAATAACGTATCACATATTTATGATAAAAATGCCGCTAGGCAACTACTAAAAATATTTTTAGCATTGAAAATACTGGGCGCTTGTATATGGGACCCGTTTCTTAAAAAACATGGAAGAAATCCTAATAGCAATATCGGAATATTAATATGTGCCGATAATGCGCAAGGGATGTTTGTTTATTATGGAAGAATATATTGGCCCGCAAGGTTACAGAGGAAGTTTATTTGTGCTAGGGTCGCGAGAGCTTGCAATCTGAGCACGCCGGATACAAAACTTTACAGTAACTGTGAAAGTGTCCCGCTTAGAGAATATTTGCCTGCGTGTTTAATAAACTCCATGATGGTGATTGAGGAAACGACGGACTAAGTTCATTGCCATCGATACTCTCAGTGCAGGGCATGTAGTCATGAGCACACTGCAGTAATGTTATTGGAAAGACACACGACTATTGAAAGACTTACCACAGTGAAATTGGCGGCAAATAGTGGCGCCTAATTTTTCCAAACATTGCCGATGAGGCCATGAGCGTACCATGGAATATCTGTATGGGAGTAAACACAGGAATTTATTCAATTTTTAAGCTGAAATATTTTCGTCAGTTCCAGCAGGGTACATTGCACCATTCTTAATAATAATTAATAACGCTTCACAGATGGCATTTTATTTAAACCAGTTTCGTTATTTTTTTAAGAAAAAATGGAAATTGGAGTTCTACTGGCCCCAGCTGGGCCAGTAGAACTCTTTTCTTAAATGTCACATCCTGGCGTACATAATCCCCAAGCGGCAAAAGATTATGTTTCTTTTCCAATTTGTATTAGAAATAATAGACTCCTTAAGTATAGCTTCATGTTGCAGCTATAAACTTAGCTTATCTGGCATCAATGTTAATAGAATATCGCTTTCTTTCACATACATATTGCCATTTCTGCTCTATACTCTCTTATCTAGGATTCGACTCAAGGTTGGCACTCTTACATACGATGTAAATGTGGTGCATAATATAGTAAGTATATAGCATAATGATAGGAATTAGTAAGTAAAATAGTATCTGAAGTAATTATACTCGTACGAAACACGTAACTAATATCACACCAAAAATTGTTTCATGTATTTTATTCATTATGAGACCTTAATTAAATTATTTAACAAATTTAGTTTTATTTATATTGGAGAATATCTGGCAGAAAGTATTTATATTGGCAGAAAATATGCATTCTGTTGTGATGGAATATTAATGCAACTTTTTTTCACAATTATTTTTCACGAAGCGTGTTCTTGTGTTTGACCCCGGCTATCCTCGGTCGGTTTTTCAGTTTTCTTTATATCCTTGTCTTTCTTTCGAGATTCCTCCACACATGCTTTAGCATATTTTAAATTTGTTACCGTTCTTTGACTGCGATTATTACTGATTGTCCTGTTTTCCGAGTCTGGAGCGGAGACAATCTTTTCTCTTTGCTGCATGCGAGACGGTGGTGGAGTGGGGGAAGTTTTTATCTTCTTTTTTGTTTCAAGAGCTGATTGCAACCTCACAATTTTGGGGTTTTCCGCTTTCTTCGCTATCTTCGGCTGTTTCTCGGTCACTTTACTTTCTTCTGATTTTTGCACTGTAGGCTGCCTTCGACCTGATGATGACCTAATGCCTTGGTGCGCGATTGGCAGTTTCCCTTCCGCTCTTAGTTGATTTTCCGAGGGACGTTTCCTCTCACTTGGTTTTTGTGCATAATTTGACTTGAGCATAATTCGATTTGATGGCTTTTTGGGGGTTTCCAGATTATTTTCATTTTGTTCCATTAGTTTTGGTACGCCTTTTATTAACTTTTTTACCATACTTTCTACGTTAGTGTAACGCTTAGATAATTTCACGTTTTTATTATCCATCGAACTTTCTTTTGTTAATATGAGCTTACCATCAGGCTTGATACATTGTGCTATTTGGGATTGACTCTTTTCTGTTTTATTATCTTTATTAGACATACGTAGAGGCACTTTTGATTGCTTCTTGGAATCGGAACTTTGCTGCTCATGACTTAAGAGTTTTTTATCAGCTGTTGAATATTTGGAGCCCTGTTTTATCAAATCAAGCTGTTCCTTTAGCTCGTTTATATTTTTTGGTACAGATTTCTTCTTGAGTACATTTTTCTCTTGATATTTGGTTTGTTCCTGATTAAGGATCTGACTTGGCTCACTAAGAGCTTTAGCTGCATTTGGACTAGCTTTACTTGGACGTTTATCTTTCGTAGAAAATGAAGATATTTTAGCTTTAACTTCCTCATTAATTATGGGCCTCTGAAGCTCCGCAGATTTGGTAATTAATGTTTTAACTGAATCTTTAAACTTACTTGTTGCGCCAGATTGAGTCTCGTCGTTTGTAATAATTCTTAAATTTTCAATTAAGGGCCTCTGAAGCTCGGCAGATTTGGTAATTAATGTTTTAACTGAATCTTTAAACTTACTTGTTGAGCCAGATTGAGCCTCATCGTTTCTAATAATTCTTAAATTTTCAATTATTTCTTCTAGGCTTTTACCTTCTTCTCTTTTTCCTTGTATAGATTGACCATGGATTATCATCGGTGGTAAATTTCCAACATATATCTCTTCTTCGTTTGTTGCTCGCTCAGACTCATTTTGGTTACTTTTTGATAGTTTTTCATCTGATATTTTTCCGAATTTAAATGCCGAGTTTTCAGTATCGTTTGAATATTCGTAAGAACTCTGCAGATTTAGAGAATTTATTGTTTGGTCGGAATCTGTATAGTCATGGAAGAAGCAGCTGTGATCGGACTCTGAAGACTTACGTAATTTTGGTTGATCTTCGTGTGTAAACGTGCCTGAATCGTATGGTAGAGGTAGTCGTTTACATACATTTTGATTTTGTGCCGCACATGGGTTATATTCAATTTGGTCACGTGCTGCCTCCAAATTGTAACAGTCTCCCATATTTTGAGTGGACATATAACCAACTGACTGGGGTAAATAACTGGGTTCGCTATGGACTTCCTCTTGAGCGTATGACAGAACAGCACCTATGTGTTCAGGTGTTAATATAACCACGTTTTCGGCAAGCTCTGTCGGTTTCTCATATATATTTCCAGTTAAATTTAAGAGCAATTCCACAAACCAAGGAAAATCAGCGAGGTAGATATCTTCTGGTGGTTCTAATGGAGCTTCTGTCAATAGCGGTCTAAATTTATGAAGATATGCTTCACCTATATCAGTAATCATATGATTATCTAGGCTAGTAGCTAAGGTAGCGGATGCACTTAAAAAATTAACTATGCTGTTTATCATACCCCACCAGGCTTCCATTTCATTGCATGCGCCAACATCTTCGGAAAAGAATGTGTATTTTTTCTGCATTACTGGAATTTTTAAATAAATAATGAAAAGTCGAGATGACAGATGTCTTTTGATGATGGATTAAAATGATTGAATATTTGGCATTCTATATTTATATGGTTACACTAAAACAATTGCCCTACTCGAAAAGCAGAGGTGCTTAAGTACAAAGTTGATAAAAAATGCAATTTAGCGACTGACTGATGGCGACCT
>CAXKVY010010213.1:0-22580 GCA_964058915.1 Tetropium fuscum
CCCTAATTTAATCCCATTCAAATAAAGATCATAGAGTTTATAACAATTTCATCTACAGCACGATATTGAAATATCCCAGGAAAATTCAATTTCCTGAATTTTCCCGGGAGAGTTGTCAACTTATATAAAGGAACATGTCTGAGTTTTATGATTCCTCTGAAAACCTGCTCAGCCAGATTGCCCCTTTGGCTACCTCCCTAACTGCGAAGATTTGTGTCCGGTTGTCAAAGTCGACACAACTGCTTGTCGCTTACTCATCCAAAAAATTGCTCCTCCTGAATACCTCATGATGACTGGAGAGCTTGAACAACCTGTTGTTTCCATTATTAATAAAAAGTGATTCAATAATCCACAAAAGGCTTTTTCATTTAGTGAAAATCTCAACGACGACAGTGGAAGGACAGTGACGATAATGTGCCCTTGGTATCTTAATTACTATAATGTCCTACTAGTCTCTTATGCTGAAATAACCACCCTATTTTGAGATACATTAAAAGAGAAATAACGCCCTTGGGCGTTATGAATATCTATAACGTCCTTGTGTATTATAAATTTTTAACATTGGAAATATATCAATTTCAGAAGATAAATTAAAAATAACCTATATTAGGGTCAATAAAAATGGATTACTTCGCTATGCAATGCGTTAACAAACAATTTTTATTTTTACTCTGTTTTAAATCAAATCGTTCTGAACATATCTAATAGATATCAAATGAATAAATCGTAAAAGTGTAAAAAAAATCGATTTAAATAACAGACTAATAGGACATTATACTTTGATGACACCACGGGTGGTATAAGATAATGACGCCATCGATCGACGTACATTCCCTCGGGCCAGAGACCCTCGTAAAAGTTCATAAAAAATTACTTTTTTCGACTGATGATGGCGACCTTATAAATCGGTCTAATTTGAAGGTTATAGGTATAGGTCTAATTTGAAGGTTATATTTGAAGGTTCGACGCAGAATTTAAAGCTCTTCAGCTTTGTATACAGTGATATTTTCGATGCGATAGAGGATGCGCATGTGAGAGGAAAACCTGAAAAACTCCGAAAATTTGAAGTTGCGTTTTTCGACCTGAAGCGGTACTGCTACAAGGCAGACTTCAGATTCGTGTTCAGAACCCCAAAAAATACATAATTCCGTTAAGAAATCTACCAGACTCATGTTACCGAAAAACTACCATGTTATTTTTACAGACAATAACACGATTTTAACACCAGGTGTAAAATTTTGATAATAAATAAATCCCTGTTTATTATCACGATTGCAGTCTTCATTTCACCTGACATTTTGAGATTTTATCAGTTTAATTTTAGCGGTTTTTGGATATTTTATCATGTTTTTATAATTTTGTTGTTTGTTGTGTCTTGTTGTGATCATAAATGATGGATATTATGGAATATAGACCATAACATAGATGTGGAAGTGATATAGGTTTAATAATAGTTGAGTGTGATTTAATATCCGTAATGCTCCTAAAAATATCAAATATAACGGTAAATAAAATGTTTATTTAAACATTTTATTTACCTCTTCATTTACATCTTCATTTTTTTATACAACTGATGCTGACATTACCATAATTTTGATAATGGAAACTTCCAAATTTAAATTGGAAGACCTACCTACTTATAAAATAACTTAGTTAATTTTCATAAACCATCCCCATGTAAATAAAGGGCGAAATATAGCATTTGAAAAATAAATTCACATGCCTAGCATGTATTTTTTTAGAGGGATCCGTTTGGAAAACGGGTAATTTTGAGGTAATATATAGAAATAGTTCCTGACCTTAACGATCAAACAGAATACTTACCAACAATTTTTTTCGATTAAATACATGTACCTATTATTGGAAATTAGAGCAAATAATTTAGAGCAGGTAAATTTAATTACCTACTCTATAATATAATTCTGATCAGTTGCTAAAAAAATAAACACAAATAAATTTCATAGAACGACGTTTATTAGCGAAAAATGCAATCGTAATATGAGTACAAAATAACCTAAATAATGTCACCGTGGGAAGGAGCATACAATGAGAGATAGATAACCATTCCAGCGAGTCCAGCAGCTAATCTACTTTTAACCCAAATGCAATTGTCTTGTAGACAGAAATCTTCGCCATTATCTCTGACATTTCACCAGTCTCTGTCCAACTTATATATTATATATATAGGGTTTTCACTAAGATTCCGCTACGTTTTAGATTCATGTGAAAACGTGCCACTATATAAGTCCTTGGAATTTATTGTCACTGAGCAGAAAAGGTTTTCAAGGGGCTGTACTATTTTACTGGCTTCCTGACTGTCATGTTAATATGATTATAGTTTAACATTCAACTAAACTTTAGATCTACTATAAGATAATTGTGGTACAATTTGTAATTATTATGTAATTAAAGGATTTTATAGAAAAGGCGGCAGGTAAAAGTTCTACATATACCGGGTGATCAATTAAGGCAACGTAGCGGCTATATCTCAGCTGTCATTCATGTTACGATATTGGGGTAAAAATATATTCACAAATTTGGCCAAAATAATTCGATTAAAAATATTTTTGAGGTCCTAACTTCACCGCCATGGATCGCATTTGCTATGGTGTTTCAGTAAATCGTTAATTTCTCCAAATATCTTCGGTACAATATAGGTTGGAAATACGTACACTTTTTGGAATCTCTATTCCATCATCTATAAATTTTGTAAAAACATTTTTATTCTAATTGCCATAGCAACGGCAATGTAAAAGATAACAATTTAAAATACTGTAACGTGACTATCCCGATTTAATGTTTTAATAAAAAACTTAAATTTAATTTCTGTGCTCAAATATAGAGGAGGCGCTTTTCCGGGAATATGCTCATTAAGTTATGTCCCAGATTTCACAAGTAACGTTCACCTTTCAAAACGTAACAAGTAATATGTCATGTACGGTCATATCTCGCTGCGACCTAAATTGACTTCAACGGTCTTGTCTCAGGATCAGATTAGACGAATAACCTTTCAGGCCCAGAGAAGTAGAACGAGCCCTATGATAGATTGTCTCGCTTCGGAAGAACGCCGTTCATTGTCTTGGTTTGCTCTCGCCTCAATCTGAACGTCTAAGGGCATATTGTTAAGCGGTTTTTGTAGGTTTATGATACTCAGCATACTGTATAACTGTATAACAGGGTTTATTAACTTTCTCCCTATACTACGGGGACTTATATAAGATGAGCGCCCACTGTCTTGGAGAAAAGTGGAATAATGCGTCCTTACCGATTTAGCATAGCATAAAATTTAACGTAGATTGTTTCTTTTCTTTCCTTTTTGAGAGGTATGTATCAGAAGAGTTTGTGGGACCTATTTTAATATATTTCTGCTGATAACTTCAGGACAGCTCGCTATGCGCCTCATATAATAGTATATCTTTCAAAAAGCCATTATTAACGCAGAGTGACATTTATGTTACAACGTTTATGGTGTGTAGCACTAGTCACCCAAGTGAAAAATAGCTATTAATTGCGAGTGGAATACCATATTTTGTCCACGATAATTATACAGTTTTTATCTTGAACGAGTTAGAAAAGTATACAATTTTCTGCGCTATCATACAAGTGTTTGTTGCTACGAAAATTCGACAAGCGCAGGCCCGTGTGACAAAAACACGCATAAGACAGCAAAATTTTTTTTTAAAGATATCTCGGTCTCGTGTTGTACTTGGCCAGAGAATCGCCCAAATTATTATTTAAAATACAAAAAAATACCATGACATTAAATTTGACTTCTTTTTTGACAAACCAAGTTGTCAAGTATTAAAATGTGTTTGAGGTTTGGAACCGAATCACTAGGAAATATTCATCTAAAATTAATAAAAGTAGGGTAGAAGCATCAGTAAATTAATGAATAAAAAAATATTCCACACGTATTTTTTGTTTTGTTTTTCATTTTCAAGATATTTTGCATAAATTTATAGGCACGTATTTTCCCCCGTCATTTACAGCGTATCTACTCAGAATTCGAAAAAACATTTCAGACAGAAATATCTTGTTTTTTAACAGAATATAAATCTGTAATAAAAATTGGGGTTACCTATTTAAAATTCCAAAGTTAACCGCGCCCCCGTCTCCGTCCCTGGGGTTGGTTTATATATATATATATATATATATATATATATATATATATATATATATATATATATATATATATATATATATATATATATATATATATATATATACCTACATACTCCTATATATTATCTGACTATCTAAGTCAGATATAGTAGGTTCAATACATTTTTGAAAAAAACTTAATCTAACCATAACATTGTATTTCAGTTTTATTCAGTTTAACAAATAATTTTTGAAACAATGTGTCCTAAAAAAATCACACTAATATACATTTTAACAAAAAAGTAGCTACTAGTTAAACTAATTCGCGTTTTTCTCAATAATATTTTTTTGTCACATAACTCCTTTATACACTTGCCCCTTCAAATATCTCTTGGTGGCTATGGATTACTTTTCAAATGGCCGGAAGTAGTTCCACTACCCAACCAAGAAGCGATAACTGTGGCAGAAGCTCTGTTGTAGAACGTGATCGTCAGACATGGGGTATCCTTGGAATGCATACGTATTCAAGCGCGGAATTTCGAGTCAGAAGTTTGAAAACACCTTGTGACCCTGCTATACAAGAATCAAGAATCAATCAAGCACTTCGTTCGCAGTCTGATGGCTTGGTAGAAAAGCACAACAGGAGTACAACCAGCAACAACTATCTCTCGATGTTTGTAGATGAGAACCAACGAAACTGAGATAAATTGCTAACATTGCTCCTATTGGCGTACAGAATTTCCCAGCAAGAGGCAACTAGTTATACGCCTTCAACGTTGATAACTGGACGAGAGATGAAGTTACCAATTGACCAGAAAACCTCCAGAAAAAGGAAATGAAGATTTTGTACTTCCCGATCACGTCGCTAACCTGGAAGAATGATTTCGGTTATTCCACAATTTTGTAAGCGACCGGATACACTTTACGAGTGAGTGAATAAAGATGTATCTAGACAAGACTTCAATCATCAGAAGCAATTGTGCACGATATACTGAAAACACCGTAGATCTAGGGAAAATCTTCACAATCTGGCAACACCGTACCTGACGATGTAGCAACATCGCATCTAGGGGGTGTCAAATATAACCCCCCAACTTCAAATAATCGATATACGCCCCCTGGCTCCATTTAGAATAGCTGCAGTATAAGAACATGTGAACTACCCCCTGTAGAACTCCTCGAGATGCCCTATATACAATCTAGAATAAGATGGAATAGTTGAGAACAATCTAGAATGGGATGGGATAATCAAGAAGCTTCCAGAAGTTTCTAGAATCTTGAAAATAGGTAGTATATAAGGGCCAGCCGATCGTCACATTAGTCAGTTTAGTTTAAACGCTCTTAGAGACAAGACCAAGTAATAAGTAATGAAAGTTATTTAGTAGTGATCTATAAGTACAGTACCACATTATACGAACCCGGTGACGTAACAATATACTTGTGCCATTCAGAGAAATACAAAATCGACTGACCTAAACTACCGCAAAGTTTCAATTTCAATAAAAAAGATATATTGTATTGTCGTCGGAACACTATACGCCTACCAAATTTCAAGTCTCTAGCTCATCGGGAAGTAGTTGTAAAAGTTGTTGCAAGATTTGAAACAAACATAAACATACGACGTCAAGCTAAATAAAACCGTTTAAAAATAAAAAGTATTATACTTTTCTTTAAATGCGTTTCGTTTGATAATGGTAGGAATTAGGGCCCCCCAGACAGTGCACCGCCGGCCCCTATGGTAGTTACGCCACTGGTCCCTATATTTGCAAAGTTTAAAAAACAGTTCATAGATAAAACAGTTTAGAACGTTAATTAATATTACACCTTTGCTAGCGTCCCAGTGCCAGGTGTCCCGGTATCGGAAGTGCCGACCGGACCCTACAGTTACTTCACAATGTCCATCACAAAATGTTGAACGCAACCATCACAACTTAAATGTAGGGTACCCGTAGTACCCTAAATTTAATAGTATGAACGTAATACTGTCATATGACATGGTTTCACGCTAAAGAAAAATAACTATTTTTAATTTCTATAAATATTATTGAAAAACTAATACTTATGTGACAGAAAATATTCCTATAAATTAGGTCAGTAAAAATATATACGTTACGATAATATACCCCTTACGTCAACTAATCTACTTTCGGTTCGCTCCGTTCTTCCTAATCTGAAATCATCACGGCAATATCATGAACAATAGCCTAAGGAGCCGAGCTACTTCGAACGCACTTATGATTATTTAGAAGACTCTCGCAAAATGTATTCTTACTGTAAATGACTTATTCGCGAAATATGGATCTCCTCGGTTGCCATAAGCGACCACGTTAATATAGAGGCTAAAGTAATGAAAAGCCACTGACGCAAAATATATATTGAATGTTTACCCTACTTTTTCTCCACATGTTCTATAAATTTGGTACTTTAGCAAAGTCTGTGGAGGGTAGCCTGGTATTAAATAGCATATTTATATGATGAGGGATGTGTAACACAAAAGAGAATTTCTGCCACGAGAAACTTGCGAAACGGTTTTCTTTTGGTGAATGGAAGCTGTGATAAAGTTGTCATAAAATGACACAATTGGTACCCAATATCTTTTACGTTTTACATAAGGAACGATTACTATCATTTTACCATCTTAATATGAGTATGGAGTCGCAAAAGTAAACTCACCTAAATCCGCGATAAGGAACTGCCGTGTGAAAATATGTTAATAGAACCGCTTTGTAAGGGATTTGAGACTGTTTGTAGTTCACATTATACGTCTAGTGTAATTTTATATAGATAGAATACAAAATGTGTTTGTCTTTCTGTTTGTTTTATTTCCATATTTTGCAGTCGATTGCGTTTGCTAGAGGTGCTGACTAATTAACCATGGTAATTAATTACGAAATTACGGAAATATAAAAATTATTCTGAAGATAATTTGAAGAAGGCGCTCGAGACCATTAAAATAGGCTTATCAAAGTGTGATATATGTGCCGTTGTAGAAAAATTTAGACCAGCAAGGAAAAACTGAAATTTCTACCGTAGCAGCGAGTTCTTGACTGAAGCTTGGTAGAATAGGGAACATTCACATATTTTTTTATTGCTAGTACCATACTTCATTGTAATATTTTAACAACAGTTGTTGTAACATGGTACTTTTTTCTCAAATCTCTCAATTTTATCTCTAAACATTGAATTGGAAACTAAAAAGTTTAAAGGAATACTATTTTCAACTGCGTCCACTCTTTTGGCATTTCAGATATTATCTGGATTTGGTTTATGTAGTCCATTCAATCAGCTAACCATTGACACTAATTTCATTAAAATCAGCAAAAAACAAAAAAAAACAGAAAAAAAGGTCTTTTTTTTCAATCTGCTCAGTACTTTTATAATTCAGGCTGCTGAATACAGTGGTGGTAGATACGGATCTACCACCACTGAAATTTAGAAGAAATAAGCTTCTTAATAACTACTACGACTTTGTAATTCATATAAGGTCACCATAATCATCCAAATTATGGCACAATAGCAACTGCTCTACAAGCTAGATACGCTCTACAAGCTAGAAACATATTACGCCACTGGGTTAGTATAAGTGGTACTGTCCATAATTCAAATACATTTTATTAACTTCCAAACACAACAAGTCACCACTATCTACAATGATAAGTCACTACTGAACACTTTTAATAAAATTACTTGTTACTTGGTCTTGTTTCTAAGAGCTTGTAAACTAAACTGACGTAACGATCGGCTATCCCTTATATATTATGTTCAAGCTTCTGGAAGCGTCTCGGTTACTCTAGATTGTTCTCAATTGTTCTATCCCATTCTAGATTGTATACAGGGCTTATCTACGAAGAGTTCCACATGGGGTAGTCCACATGTTCTTATACTACAACTATTCTAAATGGGTTAAGTGGCGTATCTCGGCTTTCGGCTCTCCACTTCCAATTTCTAGCTCGTTTCGACTACTGGCACTTATAAACCCATACAAATTCTTTAATTTCCGCTGTCACTGCTTTCCATTGTAATATGTCTGTACAGTTAATCTTTAAAAGTTCTACACTATATGCTTTTTCATTTAATTTGCATATAAATAGTTGATAGAACATTACAGTATATTATGCCGCGCATAGAAAACAAACAGAACAAAAATATCCTCATTTTATATAATTAAACCCTGTCAAGCACAGTTTAATACTTCATGCGGATTAAATAAAACTTCAATAAGAGCACAGCGAACTTTTTAGTTCTGGTAGTGAAAAGCAAACACCAGAAAGCTGACCGCCACTAATGCCCCGGCAATTTGTCACCCTTGTTAGAACCATGTTATAAAAGTATTCGGTATTAAAAGCGGAACGTCGAAGAAAAGCCGATGTGACTGCCATTACTCTTTTTATGAATCACCGAATAGTTAGTGTGGCAAATATGTAATCTGAAATTACATTCTTTAAAGTATAATCTTCTCGAAATATTTAAATTAGCGTATTATTTATATATCTATATTTTTATATTTTACTATGCGTTATATTGAGGTTAAATGTACAAAATCAGTTCTTGTGAACAGGATAGTTTATAATAATAAGGCTATAATAAACCAATAACGCGTTTGTTTACTTCAGACCTAGTTTTCGTAAAAGGCACGTTGCATTGCAGGTTACGCCTAAATGTCACAGTAAAATGTGATATACATTTTACTGCTTATTTTAAAGTATACACTGGTGCTGTGTGAAGGAGCATATACACGATTGCAATGCAGATCGATGGGTATATTTTGTTTGAAAGCATACTCGTATACCGACGCAGGCACTTGCAGAAAATATATACTCAATTCCAGACTTTGTAATACACTACATTTCAACGTAGTATATTTTCTTACCAGGTTTATTTTCAAAATATATATAAAACATATTTTATAGCTGAAGTAAATACTGAAACTCATATAATTACAGTTTAATTAAAGGGGATATTTTGTAGAAAAGTGAAACGGCGATTCGGCTGTCCCTGGCAGGTGCTGGTTCTGTGAGTCAGGGCCTGAACAAATATAAAACAAGTTTTATGCTTGAACAAGTGTAAGACAAGTTACAAGTATGAAAATAGAGGTCCTGTATATATATATATATATATATATATATATATATATATATATATATATATATATATATATATATATATATATATATATATATATATATATATACAAAGAGTCCGCCAATAGGGACGCTCGATCTTTGACAGCTCATGGCGGCCATGTTGTCTGTGGTAGAGTTGGCAAATTTAGTTGTTATTATTCAGTGTATCTTCACAAATCACCATGAACCAATTCAGCCGCGAGCAACATGTGCAAATCGTTAAAACTTATTACGAAAATCATTCATCGGTTCGAGCAACGTTCCGCGCGCTCCGCCAATTTTACGGTGCAATTGATCGTCCTGCTGAGTCGACTATCCGTCGTTTGATTAACAAATTCGAGGCAACCGGTTCGGTGAACAATCAGCCAACACCGACGCGTCGTCGAAACGTCCGATCTGCCCAGAATGTCGCCGCTGTGCGCGATAGTGTGCGTGAAAATCCGCGACAGTCAATTTCACGTCGCGCACAGGAACTCCGCCTTTCGGAAACATCACTTCGCCGAATCTTGCATCTGGATTTGGGCATGCATCCGTACAAGATCCAGCTGACACAAGAGCTCAAAATAAACGACCATAGACAGCGCCGTATCTTCGCTGATTGGGCTTTAGAGCAGTTGGAAGTCGACCCCGATTTTGGTCGCAAAATCATCTTCAGCGATGAGGCACATTTTTGGTTAAATGGGAATGTCAACAAGCAGAATTGCCGTTATTGGGCCGAGAACAATCCACAGGAGGTCCACCAGGTCGCAATGCACCCAGCAAAGGTAACTGTTTGGTGTGGATTTTGGGCCGGAGGCATCATCGGGCCGTATTTCTTCGAGAACGACGATGGTGTGTCCATCACGGTAAACGGCGAACGATACAGATCCATGATAACGAACTTTTTCTGGCATGAAATCGACAATATGGATGTCGAGGATATGTGGTTTCAGCAGGACGGCGCTACGAGCCACACAGCGCGCGCCACAATGGATCTTCTGCACGAGCGCTTCGGAGGAATGGTTATCTCGCGCGGAGGCGACATCAACTGGCCACCGAGATCGTGCGATTTAACCCCACTAGACTATTTCTTGTGGGGTTTTCTTAAATCACAGGTCTACGCAAACCAACCACAAAACACTGATGCCCTCAAAGTCAACATACGCCACGCCATCGATGAAATACAGCCCGATTTGTGCGCCAGAGTCATTGAAAATTGGACTTCTCGTATGCGCGCCACCCAGCGAAGCCGAGGTGGACATTTGACCGATATTATTTTCCATACATAATGCCTTCGAATACTCTTTCAAACAAAAAATAAATTTAATTTATACCTCTGACACAACTTGCTTTATTTCATTTTAAAGATCGAGCGCGCTTATTGGCGGACCTTTTATATATATATATATATATATATATATATATATATATATATATATATATATATATATATATATATATATATATATATATATATATATATATATATATATATATATATATATATATATATATATATATATATATATATATATATATATATATATATATATATATATATATATATATATATATATATATATATATATATATATATATATATATATATATATATATATATATATATATATATATATATATATATATATATATATATATATATATATATATATATATATATATATATATATATATATATATATATATATACATATATATATATATATATATATATATATATATATATATATATATATATATATATATGTATATATATATATATATATATATATATATATATATATATATATATATATATATATATATATATACATATATATATATATATATATATTGTGAATTTACTATAGAGCACACAATTTAGAATTATTACTAAATATTAATCTGAAAGTTAAATAGAAGTGATTCTAGATATCCAGGCTAGTTAGTGAAAAGTTTTAGTTACTGTACCTGACCTAGTTACGTCGTCGTAAATGCGACATATTGACAAACTAAAAGTATTACTAAAATTGGTTTGTAACATCGAAATATGAGACATAAAAACCCGAGCAAAAAACCCTTATTATATCGATAAAAGGAGCCGCCAATCCCTAGAAATAAACCACGCGTGCTTACTCAGAACCGTATTTAGTTTTCATCTAACACATCTTATATTTGTTATATTACACTTGTAGGTATGTGCTTAGTTTAGCCAATAATAAATTTTTATACAAATTATTATTGCCCAAGGACCACGTGGAGGTATGAGCATATTCCTTGCCAGGAAGGGAAAGGTAAGGTGTGGATTTAGTGTTTATAAGCATAGTGTACATAAGTGCAAAAAATTAAGACGTATTCTTCAATTAAGTAAAATAAATAACATTAATATATACAGGGTGAGTCAGTTTTTTGTAGACAAACTTTAACAGGGGATAGAGCGCACGTTTTTAAAAAGAAAAGTGCCTATAAATATATGGCCGATCTAGCTTCCTAAGGAAGATACAAGGTGTTAAAGTTTCATTTTTTTTTACATTAATGTGTAATATTTTCTGAACGGAATGATATATTCACTAAATATTTTACACATATCTTAACCTGCATAGGATCAACATGTTGTATTGTTCCTGTCGAAAATACTATAGTGGATGTTACTTTTTTCGGGTACTTCGGATATTCTGCATAATGGAACTTTTTTTTCGTACGCCACTGACATTATCTGATACATATTTCTAAAATAACGGCCCCTTAGTAACAATTTTGATCTCTTGTAATTTTGCTCTAACTACGACAGTTTTAGAGATATTGGCCGTTGTTTCTCTGACAGTGTAATGTCGTTATTATATTTTTTTTCTCGAATTCTTTATGACTTATAAACGAACGCTTAGATTTTTTCATGTTTGGGGGATAATGCCTATTAATTAAGGCACATAAAACAAGCGGTAAGAATGTTCAAAAACTTGCACAGTGGCGGGGTGGAAGGGGTGCTCCACCCCTTTCGTAAACAGAACATCTACGCCAAAGACTATTTAAAAAAAAACTGTTATTTTCATTATCTACATACAGTTTAACAAAAATATTGTTTGATTGATTTTTAGTGTTTGATGTGGTACTAAATTAAGTAATTTAAATTATAATAAAAAAAAATATAATAACGACAGTGACAGTGTAAGTCAGTTTCTCTGACAGTGTAAGTCAGAGAAACAACGGCCAATATCTCTAAAACTTTCGTAGTTAGAGCAAAATCACAAGAGATCAAAATTGTTACTAAGGGGCCGTTATTTTAGAAATATGTATCAGACAATGTCAGTGGCGTACGAAAAAAAAGTTCTATTATGCAGTATAGTCGAAGTACCCGAAAAAAGTAACATCCACTATAGTATTTTCGACAGGAACAATACAACATGTTGATCCTATGCAGGTTAAGATATGTGTAAAATATTTAGTGAATATATCATTCCGTTCAGAAAATATTACACATTAATTTAAAAAATAATTAAATTTTAACACCCTGTATCTTCCTTAGGAAGCTAGATCGGCCATATCTTTATAGGCACTTTTCTTTTTAAAAACGTGCGTTCTATCCCCTGTTAAAGTTTGTCTACAAAAAACTGACTCATCCTGTATATACCTTGCTTATAAATATGTGGGTTGAAAGGATCCATGGAATTATAGAAATATAAAAATAAATAATATTTCTTTTAAGTAACAAATAATAAATAATATAAGAATAACAAATATATTAAATTATTTATAATAAATACGAATAAGTAACATCTAAAAACTTTAAAAAATATATCTTTTAAAGTAAAAATAAAACAAGACAGGTGTACACTGTACACAATGTAGGTATGAAAATATAAACAAATATAAACACTAATAGGTTGGAAAATAAACAATTTATTCACTGTCACTATCACTACTGTTACTATCACTGCTTTCTTCAGAATCTTCATTTAGATTTATTACAAACCGGTCTTGATTAGCGTTTGTTGCTCTTCCAAGTTCGATGCATTCATCTTCAATTTTTTTTACGTGCTCTATACAGTAGTTATTCCATTTATCCGATGACACTTTTTCTACCTCCGATTTTATAACTTCAATCACTTTTGCATCAAACTTGGGAAACTTATTGTTTCGTCGAATTCCTTATTTTAGTTAACTCCATACTAATTCAGTTGGATTGAAGATGCAAAAATATTTAGAAGATGCAAACATATTTTTTCGAAAAATTATTTTCTTGAGGATATCCAAAGTTGAGCCTTCGTAATTTTTTTGTTAAATTCTAAATTGTGTGACATTACAAATTCTTGAATGTCTTTTCTCTTCGTGCTTGTATTCGGAATCTTCTCTAAAAGTCTTGAGTGGTACGAGGCGTTATCCATGAATATAACGCTATTCTTTTCTACATTCAGTAGTAAATTATTCGTAAACTACTCCTCAAAAATGTCAGAATTCATATTTTTGTGGTAGTCAACGCTTGATTCCTCCAATTTTATTCCACTGAGATTTAGGCAATTAGGAACCCATCCATTATTAGTACCACAATGTAGAATTAATAATCGTTTTCCTCTATTTGGAGGTATATCTACCTTGCATCTGTCGGAGTCATCTGTCCAGCTTCTTTTGATTGTATCATGTGTGTTGTACCAAGTTTCGTCCAAGTAATAAATCGATTGTTGTTCTTTTCTAAATTTGGTTATGTTTTCCAAATATTCCAAGCGCCACAAAACAATTCTACGATTTTCCATTATCGTCGCCCTTTTATTGATGATTTTAAATGTGAATCCTTTATTTTTCTAAGCCATCGCCATAACGTTTGTTTGCTAATTTGCAACCGACTGCTCGAAGTCAACTCCAATAGTAATGAATCGACAGTTGGAATTTCATTTTTCCTATATTTATCATAAATTGTATCTCGTAGTAACTTCACATGTAATGCGTCAATTTCCTTGGTTTTCCTGCATCAAATCGTCCGTTTCATTCAGTAACTCGTTTTTTAAGTATTCTGTAGATAGTCGATTTCGGTAATTCCGTCAAATATGACGTCTTTTATACAGCTCCAGTATCTCATTCACTGGCAACTATATTTTTGTATACGTTTAATACAATTTGCTGTGCCTGTATTACTAATTATTTCCTACTTTTTTTAACTGGCGTTGCATTTAAATCCTCCTGATTTTGACCGATACTACGCTGAGGATCTTTCCACGGTCTAAACATTCTACTATATTTAAAGAACACTTATGAAACATAGTTTAATTAAATGTACTTTAACACACCAAACTCAAAAAATTCACAAAACTTTTTCCAAATAGACTCAAATTAATCACAATATCCGCCAAATAATCACAAAATACCTAAAATATACCTAATAAATCCGCTTCAATTAAAATAAATAAATCCACCACAATATAGCTAATCACTTTAAAATATATTAATAAATACCTATATCGGCAATACCAAATTTATGCACTATAATATGCACTATAATTAATCACAATATCCCACAATTAATCACAATGTCCGCTAAAATATACCTAATCACTTTAAAATATTAAATACCTATACCAAGTTTGCTTACCCAAAATGCCTATAATACGTCGCATCGTACCTATACGGTATGAGATGTCTAGAATTCTAGAATATCGCTACCGAAATGAAATATTTCCCTGGACAGTCATAACCTAGGATAATATGCGTCCGATTCTAGCCACTATATCTATATGTAGAAGTATATCTGTGGTCTTTGTCATTTACATGCTTTTCTAATTGAACGTACGGGATGTTTGACAAGTCTCTCTTCACACGTGCTACCGCACTTTTACAGCGTTGTGAAGTATAACCAATTTCCAGGAATTTAAGGAAAAACAAATGATTTTATATACATCGCCCATCACATTGTGACATTATCATGTAGTATAACAAAATATTGATCACACTATATACCTTTCGTCATATCATAAAACAACTGGATGGTGAATGTGATGCAGAATGAGAATGTTTTCCATTCAAATATTACGGATCTATTTTACACGTTCCTCGGCCGTGTCACATCGGCATCATTGGCATTCATTCGTGTGCCAGTTGTGCTAATACCATCGAACGTTTTGTGGTAAAGTGGGGTCAACAATAATTCTTGAAATAGAAGTCATACAGTTATTCTTTAATTTAGTGTATTATTTTGATGGGTTTTGTGTTAAATTAAAGTTGATTAGTTATTAGTATTCTATCAAAACATAACAACTTGTTAAATGAAAGCGCCTTTATAGTGGCGATTTTAGCTTGCTAAGAAAAGTTATACTGCCCCGATCTCCCATTGCGGCAATTGTGGGTGTCCTTTGAAAATTTTTTATGTCTCGTATTTCGATGTTACAAACTAAACTTTAGCATTTATTTAAATTATTCTTCTGTTCTCATAAGCATTGAAAATGATCTCGCTCACTAGCGAGAACTGTTACGAATATTACGTTGATATATAATAATATCCCCTTATATTGATATTTCCTAATGTCCCTAATATTGTTAAATTAAGCAGTGCCTCCTGATTTTGATTTTTTATTTCATTCCTGGTGGTCTTCCACTCTGAATAGCTATTCAGTGTGACCTATAGAAAAATGTGTTTTTTGACCTATAGGAAAATATGTTACCGACTAAATTTTTTTCTATGCCCCGAAAACCCATTTAAACCAATTACCAAATTAAAGAAAAACTGTTTCTGAATTAAAAGCATAAGAAAATGAGTATTAATAATTATTATGATGAATTATTTATAGTCATCAATATCCCGTCTAAATTTGAAGATTCAGTAGAAAGACAAAATATGATGTTTAAACACTGCAATCACGCTAAAAGTCTTTAAATGAAACAAATACCTATTTAACCGTCATCGCTAACGACACTCCAGTCATTTGTCCTCTGTTTTATAGAAGTGCAGGAGCCGCGAGCAACAAGGATGGTCTACATTAGACTCACAAGTACTGATTTCCAGTTTAAGTCGAGTATTTGTATACTTCAGGGACCGTAACGCTCCCGAACAGTGATTTAGCCGAGAAAAGCTCTTACACAAAATGAAATGTTTTGAAATTCAAATACTACACCCGACATCGGACTTGAGGATGAATGGAAATTTTACTCGTTGTAGCAAAAAGATCGATTTGCATATGTACTTGTGATTTTTCTTATATATAGACTTCGGATCTCGTTTGTGCTAATACAAAACCAGGCTCTTGTATATTAAAAAATAAATATATCCTTAATACTTTACAGAAAATACAGAATGTCCTGATGTCATAGATGCTATAGGAAAAATGATATGTATCATGGTATTTTAATTGTTTTGTAAATAAATGATTCTTATTAAAAAAAAGGTATAGGAAAAATCGAATCAGATCAGATCAACTTTTACTTTGAGTCACCTATATAAGTAACGCATCGAGATGCGGTTTCCGGAATTGATAGCCCAGCAACTTAATTTTCTTGAGATCCATGCGAATTCCGATAATTAAACCAGCATCAGACTAAACTGACTGAAACTGATACTGAGGTGGCTGGCTACTTTCTTTTGTAAAGTACATAATTAACATGTACGTATTTGTATATGTGTTGTTTGTTGTTGTATATGTGTTGTTTGTTTTCTCATGATTCTGAGGACTTTCTATATGCTGTTCCCAAGGTCTAGAAAATCCAGAAGGATTTGCCTGCTCCAGCAAGAGCTGTAGCGTTACTTTCACTCTCCCGAGGAGCTGGTTCAGATGCCCTCAGTGCTCGTTCTTTCACACACACAAGAGTTCGTGCGTTACTCATAGTCTACAAGAACAAGAATATAATAGAATCCTATCTGCTTTCATACAATGGTAATAGTGAACACTCAAGAAATACAAAATATGATTTATTAAAGTCATACCTACGGTACTTTTAAGAAATTATTAAGAGAAAATAACTGATGGCAGTTTAAAATATGGCAAAATATATAGGGCGGTACCTATTTATGTTTAGATGTAAATTTCTTAAAAAACAGAACAATGTTTTTTTCTGTATGACTATAGTCCTGTGCATTAGTCTACAACTTTCTGAAATTCTTCTAGAATTAAGATTTAACGAAGTTGTGAGGTTTTGAACTACATTGCCAATATATTTATGACCTATAAAACCTAGGGAAAATTTGAAAATGCGAAAAATTTATTAATGGTTCGATTAAAAACAACAGAATTATTATGGAATAATATGAAAAATGTTTATTAACAATAAAAAAACAGAACACCCTAGTAAATGAATACAAATTTCCAGAGAATAAACAGGGGGGGCTAGTAAATGAACTAGAACCTTAAATTAATATTTTTGGATTTCTTTCTTTTTGGATTTCACTATCAAAAAAACCCTGGAATTAACTTGCTCTGGAGTAGCAATCTTCTTTAGGATATCGGCGCTTTATACCAAATTATATCTGCAAGTTGTGTTAATTTCCAAAATTTTCCGTTGTGACTCTTTTTCATAGAGGTCACTTCGTATTGGTTTGCTTCATCTATCTGTTTTACTTATCCAGGAAAACAGTTTTAGTCTTACTTGACTATAACAAAATCACCTATTTCATAATTAACTTGCTCTTGTTGATTGTCATTTTAGGTTTGATCCTTAATTTGCTCTCCTTCACTATCAGTGGATGTTTTAAATGAGCTTTCCGTAGAATGACACTTTTTTTAGAGCTATCATTCTTCTTTGGTTTCTTCTTTGGTACTTGTTTACATTTCTTATTTTCTTGTGATCGTTATTGTTCTGCTGCTTTTATCTGTCTCTCTTCTGCTTCCTTGTTTTCTTCTTTTACCTCTTGCTGTCTCTCTTGTTTCCCTGGTTTAACCTCTTCAGCTTTTCCAGTTTTTATTCTTTCCTTTTCGTCATAAAACCGCTTCAATTTTTTTGACACCAAGGCTTATGGTATTAGAGCTCTTTCGTTTTTTTTAGCATTTTTCTCTGCTTCTTTTTAAGGCCAGTACAGATACTTTTTCCAAACGTCTCCCATGGAGTTTTTACCTGTACGTGGTACAAACTTTACATCAGATTATTTATTTGGCCATTATCGGGTACACCACTATTACCAGCAACTTTGCAGTATGTAAGGCGCCCTCAAAAGTATCACACATTTATTAGTTATAAGACTTGAGCTAATACCATTCGCACTGGAACTATCACAGTCTGATAAAACACTATCATAAAAAGTTTGTGACAAAATTAGATTGCCACCTTCTCAGTGTTTCAGCTGAATTAATATTATCAGAAGTATTGGGAATGTTAGACTATTTTAAAACAATATTATTTTTTTCGGGGAAATTTGTATGTCACCGTCCCTTTCTGTTTAATCTAAAATAATATTGATAGAGGTATTACGAATATCACTGTCTGTTGCAATAGCATCAGAAAAGTTTTCAACAACACTTGATTACCACCGTTCTTTTCTATGTCATTTAAATTATCACTACCATAATCAATGTTTGAACTACTTGTAGGCCGCTTTCACTGTTTACTCTTATTTAATTTTTCAAAATCTTATTATTTTTGCCCCCTATATGCTCATATGAGGTAGACGGGGCATCTCCCTCGAGAATATTCCCAATGAATCAGTTTTTCTTATATATCCACATCATCACATTCATCACCGTTCAAATAAGTTTCATAGATTGCATTATCAAGTAAAATAATGCTGCTAATGTTCAATCTGATTCATTTGGAACTTGATTTTTGATCCCGATGCCATTTGGAACTTGATTTTAAATTGAATGGGTTTCCTCTTCATCAACCTGGTCCATTGTTTTTGTTCTATATTATGGTCTATTGTTTCTGTTTATCTCCTCCTAATTTGGTGTCTTAGTGCTAAAATCCAATTTAACGTCTTTTTCCATGTTAACCAGATCGCGTCTTCTTGAAACAGGCAAGTCATGCCATCAAATTGAATTGGCAATGAAGCTAGTAAGGATTCTAATGGGGGTGCATATTTGTTACCATCATCAGTGTTATTGTGCAGATTACTGAGGCAGGTTTGATATACACGGAAAATCTCTAAATTTTCGTCATGACATTGATTACCAAAGTGGTATTCTAAAACCTTAATGGTAGTTTTGAAGTCATTTGAGCTAGGCTGTTCATTAATATTATCTGTATTTGGAAAAAGCTCATTTTGTCTATAGGATATAATTTTATTGCAATCATCGGCATCGGGATTCAGTAAATACACAGCCACATCTCGTGGTAATCTTTGATAAGAGACAATCAATATCGGAGGTATTATAACATCTACCGGTGAAAATTTTTAGAGAACGGTCATATTTTCTTTTTCCGGACCAGTAACTATAGCGTAGAAATCTTTACATTTTTTGCCCTCATCAGTATCCAGTTTTAGTACAAAACTGTATGCCGATTTCGTCGGCCTTATATATACCTGATCATTAATTATTTCTTCACATTTATTTGTTTTCAATATACTTTCAAGTACCTGTCTAATGGATGTTTCTGTTACAGCTACTCAAGCCCTCGAAATTATTTCTGTATTTCTTTTGAAAATTCCTGGGTATCTGCTCCAAAAAGGTTTCAACCACTTTGTTCTCGGTATGGCCTCGTCACCTGGGTTCTCGCGGCCTAGTTCTTTTGGAGCTTTTTGCGCTGCAAATTGAATTTCATTGCGGTGTATGAAAAAGCCAAGTTTGCCTTTCACCATTTTTCCAATTTGGTTTCCTCTTCTTGGGTCAGGATTGTTGGTGGTTCCATTATACGTTCAAAAGGAACGCTATTCCTTATTTTATTATTCATGGTCATTCGTCATGGTCCATAGTACCCTTCGAATATTATATTTTTTTGACGCGGCATTTTGGCTAATTTGGTCACTTCTAAAATCTCCGCAATGGCTAATTTTTATGCCTTTTCAGAATCTCTAAATTGGACGTACGTAAAAGGTCGTACGTTGGTCACTTGGCGTAGACGTGGGGATAAATAAAAATGATCTGCTTAGTACCTATAATACCTAATATGACATAAAACTGTATGTGATCATTCATTGGGACATATTGCGACAGCGACATTTAAATAAAAACATTACCCTTATGCGCTTTTGAACATCTGGACTCAAATTTTAGAACTTTTTCCTACTAGAGTAATAAATAATAATTGGTCACTCACATTGTTCTCGCAAAATTAAAAAAAATCCAGTTGACAGGTGTTTTTGGAGAAGGGCCTTACTAGATATACAGTAGGCCACTCAACTACAGGTGGCGCCAATGTCCACTTTACGCCATGATAGAATTAACGGATCACATGACTAAAATGACCCAATGGTGCTAAAGCAAGGAAAAATGATCTAAAATTGAGGTGTATTAAGGATTATTATCATGCAGTAGTTATATTCCTAAATATTTGTGACTTTACTCTATAAGAATATTTTTATTAGGTTAGAATTTCTTTATATATACATAATTGTAAGGTACGGTGCATTCTGCTTTAAATATTATATTAATAAATATTAAAATGTTATTAAAATCCGTGTTATTAAAATTAAAATTTAGTAAACAAGAACTATTTCTTCTGCTTTATAGATGGCACTTACATAGTCGCTTTTATAGTCTGCTAACATGAAAAGCTGACCACATTTTATTATAATGTGGAGATCTATTAGCTGTTTCAGCCGCTCTAAGCACATTAATGCTGGTGTGAACCCTAATTTATATTCTTCCTTCAAAGGACGAAATTCCTTTATCACAAAAAGTTTAACAAAACATGTTGATATGCGGTGGCCACCGAATGCCCAAAGAAGGTAACGTATTATGCCATATATTAACTTTACAATATGGTTATATTAAAATATATTTTTTCTACGGTCATGCAAAAAACAGAACTTTATAGAACTACTAGTATCTTTAATGCAAAAACTGGTTCTGTATTGCACTAGTGGAATCACATGTTTATTGCACTTATCAGGCATTATACTACAGTGTTTTGACATAAAGATCATGACATGTCTTGACATTTATGCCACCTAATTTTTTTTTTGGTTTTTGCATGAACGTAGAAAAAATATTGTATGAAACCCGTACACAAAGTGTGTACTGAGGCCTCGATAATTTCATGTCGCGTGCAATAAACATTGACTTTTTGCGCTTGTTGCATAAATAACTATTAATTTTATTTTTCATTAAGAATCTGGAGAAGAAACAAAAATTATATTATATGTTTTCCAGTCACAGTAATATTTAGTAAAATAATATCTAAAATTACTTAATATTAAAATTTTATTTTGTTGCTACAGATATATTACTACAGTTAAATGACTACTATATTCATTATGAAATACAGAAAGACAGACTTTTCATTTGAAGAATAATAGTCATTTACCTTGCCTCGTGGAATTCTTATTCGAAATACAACAGACTGTGGCCAATAATATGTTTTCGGAATTCAAAAGGCTCATTAATGAAACTCAATACCAAACCAAATATCATATTACTGATATAATGATTCTGTCAGTCGTATTTTCTATTAAAAAGAGAGCATGACGTTTTAGCAGTGAACATGACGAAAAGCTGACATAACTGCTTGAAATATATTTCCCGAAAAGTAAACTAATTTATTTCTTTAAATATACACCTCCAAGATATTAACGCACCACCAAAAAACAACCAAAAGTTTGAAGTTAATTTTTGTTAAAACCTCTTGACCGTTTTCGATGATTTTTTTTATGATAGCCTCTTTAATCAAGAATGTGAATTTTCCATTATTTTTTCAAAGAAATTTTGTTTTCAGTGTGTAAAAATACGACGTGTTTTTTCCATTAAATTTTTTAATTTGTGAAATTCAACAGTTACATCAGGAAGTTAGGATCCAAATCATACTCTAGCCTTATATTTTCTTAACATTCCCTTTTTTCATTCAGTTTATTATCTTCATTAGTATGAGAGATATACAATTCTATAGCATAACATGTTTTTATTCATTTCATTCTGGAAAAACAAAAGTAAGTAGCATGCTATGGAAAAAGGAAGAGACATGTGAATTAAATGACAAAAAGCATTTGGAAGTAGTCTGTTTATTGTGGTGATAGCCGTATTTTTTACAAGCCTGTATTTAACTTGCTATGTACGTATGCAACTATGTATGTTTGTTCGGGTAAAATCTTGCAACTGAATTTTAAAGCAGTTATCTTCAACCGATTGAGCTGAAATTTTGCATATGCGCTTAGTTTGGATGACAATGTATGTTTAGCTAACAGTAAGCCACAAGTTAGCTTCAAGCTGAAATAAGTAGACTTAAGTAAAGTCAAATCTAGGTCTCCTCATTGAAGAACTAGACTGAACTAAATTAACAGGCAAATGACCATGCAACAATGACGCATTAAATGAA